>OZ023209.1:28835923-28982839 GCA_963995525.1 Escarpia spicata
ATAAAATATGTACAGAACAACAATTACATTTTCAAAAATGTCCAGATGACATAGACTTGAAAACCTTATTATTTGTGTACAAAGCTTACTATAGCTGTTTGCCAACAAATATTCAGTGTTTGTTTATTAGATGAGAAACAGCACACTCAATGCGAGCTAATCACGACTTAAAACGACAAAGTGTTTGTTCAACCATGCGATCAATGTCTCTTTAAATAAATTGAGTGCAATTATGGAATTCTCTATGTGATTATTTAAAAATACCAATACTGTGAATGCATTTAAACGTAAATGCAAGAACCTTTTATTTAAGAAATATATGGTCATAGAAATGTTAATACAATCATCAACAATATAATTCTGCGTTAACACGTGTATTTATCATATACTGTAAATTTGGACATGAATACCTTCCCTTACATGATATATAAAGTAAAGGAATAGCAAGTTCAATAAACGTAACTAAAATGTCTGAATGTACATGTCAGGGCCGGGTAAACTTACAGACAAGTCAATGACTTCCTGTTTACCCTCTTCAAACATTGTACAGTGTACATCCTCACTTGTGTTATAGCAAACTTGTTTGTCTTGATCATAATCATAATTGATATATATTGTTGTCGCCAATGTTTTGAATAAAAACGTTCATTCGTTCATCAATACACGCATGGCGAATATAACATTGCGGCATTTCCAGGAATGAAATCGCACGCTATGGAATCGACCAAGGTGGTGCCACACAGCGGATAATTAATGCTGCGTTCCAATCACCTCGTGTTTACCGTAAATACGACTTCGTAACCCTTACTTGACCCAGTTGCATAAATTTAGAAGTGGCAATCTCGAGGAGCCCATTCGGCATCTAATATATCGGTGGTGGCCCATGATTCGGTTATACCTATTATGTGAGCGTCAATATTTTATACCATCATGTTTAGTTCAGTTATTTTGTTTAATATGCTCCGTGCATTTAAACAAATGCATTTATATCCACCTTTAGAACAGTTTCCAGACTGTTCTTTGCTGATTTATTTGTGCTCTCTTTATCTATGCCTCCAGTTCCAGGCTTCTTTTAACATGATTTAACAAGATTGCCACCCAGAGAATTAACTCTAGGTAGCAGGTGGACAAGGAAGCCCTTGGCTTATCGAGAGTCCGACCTTTTTATCTATGTGTATCCCGCCCGTCTGAGGTATGTGTCGATTTTATTTTTAAACATATTCACGCTACTAGCACCCACACAATCAGCAGGTAATCTGTTCCATTCATTTACAGTCCTTTGTGAAAATGAAAACTTTCTTATATCCAATCTACTCTGCTCCTTTGCTAATGCAAGATCATGTCCTCTAGTCCTTCTATCTTTCTTAACTGAGAGAAACATATTTCTATCAATATTTTCATAACCCTTCAATATTTTAAACACTTCTATCTGATCTCCTCTCAATCTCCTGGTCTCTAGTGTTGTTAAACCGCATTTTTTAGGCGTATTTCATAACTAAGATCCCTCAAATTTGGTATCATTTTAGTTGCTCTCCTCTGCACTCTTTCTAGCATATCTATGTCCTTCCTGCGATATGGCCTCCACGCTTGAATACAATATTCTAAATGAGGCCTAACTATTGTTTTGTACAGCGGTATTATTAGCTCTTTTTCCTTATACGTTATGTTTCGCCTAATTAATCCAAGGATTTGATTTCCCTTTGAAGCTGCAATTCCGCGCTGCTCTGAAATCTTCATATCAGCACTAACGGTTAACCCTAAGTCCTTTTCTTTTACAGTAGTACTTTGTACAGTACCCCCCCATTGTATATTCTACCTCTTCGTTCCCATGTCCTATGTGGAGGCATTTACATTTCCCAAAATTGAACATCATTTGCCACTTTTCAGACCATTTGATCAACCTGTCAAGATCATCTTGTAAATGCTGTCTATCTCCATCACTTTTAATCCTTCTAAACACTTTTGTATCATCCGCAAATTTCAACACCTTGCTTGTTATTTCATCATCCAAATCGTTGATGTATATTAAGAATAATATAGGACCTAATACTGATCCCTGTGGTACCCCACTCAATACCGATTTCCAGTTTGAAGCCTCCCCATCAACTACTACACGTTGTCTTCTGTCAATCAGCCATTGTTCTATCCAGTTTATTATACCATTTCCTATGCCATGGGCCTTTAGTTTAAGCAGTAATCTTTGATGTGGTACTTTGTCAAAAGCTTTTTGAAAATCTAAGTAGACGATATCTACTGGTGATCCCTCATCTACCCACTTAGTGATGTCTTCCAAAAAACATAACATATTTGTTAAGCATGACCTCGCTTTAAAAAAACCATGTTGAGATGGGTTTATCAAGTTTTGTTTAACAAGAAAATCCACCATGTGATCTTTAATTAGTCTTTCTAATAATTTACAAATCACTGACGTTAAACTCACTGGTCTATAGTTCTCTGACTTGTTTCTCGAACCTTTTTTGAATAACGGTATAATGTTTGCTTCTTTCCATTCTAAAGGAACCACTCCCTCTTCTAATGACAAGTTGAAAACTGTTGCAAGTGGTATGCTAATTTGTTCTACAATTTCCAATAGTAGTTTGGGTGGAATACCATCCAATCCAGGTGATTTATTCTCCTTCATAGCCCTTATTTTCTTAGCTACCATTTCCGGGGTTACAATTAATTGTCCTAAATAGTCTGAATCTGCCCCCTTGAACTTAGCCTCTGGTATTGGCAGTGAACTAATATCTTCCCTGGTAAACACTGAACTAAAGTACTCATTCAGGTCTTCTGCCCTTATGAATCCCTCTGATATTATATTTCCAGCACTATCTTCTAGAGGACCGACCTTATCTTGAACTTTCTGTTTGCTTCGAACATACGCATAAAAACTCTTGCTGTCATGTTTTATATTACTAGCTAATTGTTGTTCATAGCTTCTCTTTGAATTTCTAATTTCAGCTGTAGCTTGGTTAAGTGCTTCTTTATAATTGTTGTAGTCTTCATCATTTCCAGTACATCTATATGACTTCCACATCATTTGTTTATACTTAATTTTTTTAATGGCTTCTTTCGATAAGTGTTTCTTTTTGGACCGTTTTCCTTGTTTTTTGAAAGGTACAAATTTATCGATTATGCACTTAATTTCACTCTTTAATATATTCCAGCATTATGTTGCCGTCTTATTTTTCAGTGTCTTATTCCAGTCTATCTTTGCTAAATATTTCCTCATGTCCTTATACCTTCCTTTGTGGAAATTTCTCCTATACTGCTTTTTGCTATTCCTTTCTGATTTTACTTTGATGGTAAAATGTATCTGGTTGTGATCGCTACTCCCCAGTGGCTCACATATCTTGACATTGTCAACTAATTCATTCTGTGAGGACAAAACTAGGTCTAACACATTCTCACCCCTGGTTGGTTCTAGCACATGTTGAGAAAGGAATGTATCTTGAACTAAAACTAAAAACTTGTGGTCCTCTCTCCCCATACTCTGTAGAGATTTCCATTGTATATGCCCATGGTTAAAATCCCCCATAATAATACAGTCCCGTTTGCTTACTTCCCTTATAGCGTTTTGTATTTTTTCATTCTCTTCTATGCTTATGTTTGGACTTCGATAAACTAACCCAACTGTTAACGTTGAGTTTCCTGTAACTATGTTACACCAAACAGCTTCTTCGCAATCTGCTTCTCTTTCTAATTTTATTTCATAAGCCTGAATAGATTCTTTAATATATAAAATAACTCCACCTCCCTTTCTTCCTATTCTATCTTTTCTAAACATTACATATCCTGTCAGTCCCAATTCAGCATCTGATATATCGGTGGTGGTCCAGGATTCGGTTATACCTATTATATGAGGGTCAATATCTTCTACCATAATGTTTAGTTCACTTCTTTTGTTTACTATACTCCTTGCATTTAAACAAACACATTTATATCCAGCTTCAGAAGAGTTTTCCAGACTGTTATTTGTTGATTTATTTGTGCTGTCTTTATCTATGCCTCCATTTTCAGGCCTTTCTGTGAGTCCCCCCTGCGAATCTAGTTTAAACAGATGCAACCTGTCCCACTGTCAACAGATTGCAGCAGATTCTCTGAGAAAACTGCTGCCCCCTTTCCACTAAGATGGAAGCCATCTCTCATGTACATATCTTCCCTCCCAACAAAGTATCCCCATAAATCTGTGAATCCCACCCCCTCTTCTTCACACATCTGCTCAGCTAGTGCATTGATCGCCATCCTCTTGCAGTTTCTATATGTTGCCCCCCTTCCTCCCATTACTGGCAAAATTCCTGACAAAATAACCTGTTCAACTTTCGTCTTCTTTAGCTTCCTCACTAACTGTCTATACTTCTGTACTATCGCAGTTGTTCCCTCCCTGTCTGCATTATTTGTTCCTACATGTACCAGTATAGACCCCCCCCTTGCCATGTCCCAATACCTTCTCTACCCTGTCAGTTACATGTTCAATCCTAGCCCCCGGTAAACAAACAACGATGTCCTTCCCCTCGCTCAGTGTCTTGTCCGTCTTTCTCATAATGGAGTCACCCATAAACACCCTCTCTTTCCTCATTGCCCCCTCAATCACTGCCTTCTCTGTGAATTCACCTGCGCATTTGGTTTAAATAAATGCAACCTGCTCCACTGTCAACAGATCGCAGCAGGTGAGTGAGCAGGAATAATGGTGAGTATGCTGTCCCCTCCGCCGTGGGCCAACCCCTTCCGTCCCTGTGAGATCCTAGACACGCCACTGTCCAAATATCGTACTTAACCCATCTGTGCATATATGTTGTATCGATTTCCTATTTTTAGTTCAGTCTTTTGTTACGACAATGTAATTAGCCCGTCGTCACACATGCAACAGCGCGTGTGCGCAATAGGACATGCTCAGTGTGTCATATTGAGCTCGAGGAGTAGACAGGTAAGTAGGTCATCGCTCTACCAACAAGGTAACAACGGTCGGCAGTGTGTTTTTGAAATGACCCACGAGTGACGCCATTACAACAGTGGTCGGATGATTAAGACATTACGGGCAGGCCACGACCGTCTAATATAACATATTCGTGAATTTGGACACCTGTCGCGTAAGTGTTCTTACTGTTTATCCTACCTGGGTTAGATTAATTGGCCATGGAGGCCTTATGCTTAACGCAATGCAGTTCGAATGCCCTGTTCAGTAGACTGTGTGTATCTAGTTGTACCGTATAACACCAGTAACCGCATCCGCGGAATCCTCGCTATTACTGGGCGAATAACGGGTTTAAATTGTTACATTGTGGGGAATGCGAAGATGTTTGGTTTGGTGTCCAGTTGAAGTGGTCAGCACTACGTGAGTAACTAGGTCAACCTGCAAAGTGACAATTATGAACTTGTCCTGATACAGACACGCAACAGGTAAACAAAGCCAGGTGTCAAGGATCAGTCAACGCTCTCAACTGGTCGGTATTTTGATGTTGCTGATCAACAGAGTACAACTCTTCTACAAACAATGGGATTAGATAGCGCCGGTGACCGATCTAATTGCATTGTTCGTGTAAGTGGTATTAATTAAGGCGGCTAGACACCGTTGTGTTCTGCTGTTACGGTGTTGGGACATTTGAAGTCGCGTGAGTTTGAAAGTTGTATTACTAAGCAACATATAGTAATTAATATATTAAAATTGTGCGTGACTGCGACTAACATTCTAGTAAAACCAGAGAGGGGAATCGGCATCGTTCTGTGCACTACGGGTGCAGCTAATACATGCCCGGTCATTGTTAGATTTACTCGAGTGTCGCAATTAATCAAGGATTATCCGGCCTAGTGCGTGGCTTTACGTGCAGACGGGTTGGGTAAAGCATACCTTTTCAAATATCAAACATTCGCTGTAAATAAGGTAATCAAATGACTTCTTTCATAACGATCACGAATTGTCGTTCTTTTTCCGTGAGGCCCACCAGTGCCATACTCGTCGCTTTCCTTATATATTTGCTATCTCCCACTCCCCGCGTCCCAAGGCTCCACACTACCATTCCGTGAACAATCTGACCTCAGCATATGCCCCAGACCCCAACAATTATTCGTCGGCATCATCCAGTTACATTGTATTATGCACGAAGGCCTGATGTGTATGCCTGGTATCTATGCGGTCATAGCAATGCTATAACATTTTAACTGTATTCACATCTATATAATAACGCAATCTTAATAATATTTTATTTTTATTATCCATGTTGTTATCATTTTTTCAGTCTTATGTTTTGGAAGACAATTCCAACACCTACAAATCCCAGTTTACCAGTTGTAGTTGCCACCCATTTAATTCCTTCGTTTTGTCAATGTACATTATAGTGACATTACATTTCTTTCCACAATTTTGTCCACCTGGACAAGAACATAAGTACTCATACGTGTAACAATTTGATATCCTGTCAGCGCTACGCAGACACATGTTCTCCGATTGTCACACGAATAATAACTATAATAATTTGTCAACGTGGCAACTGACAACTTCACGAAATCATGGGTGTCCCCACAATTAATCCAGACCAGGGTCCAGCAATTGCTAACTTCATCTCTTTTCTCTTTTGGAAACAATCTGTCTTGGAAAACCTCTCTCTCTTGCTTCCCATGACCATATTTGCAGTGTTAATTCACGTGATATTGCGATAAATATATATATATAGAGAGAGAGAGAGAGGGTGGGAGAGGGAGAGAGAGAGAGAGAGAGAGAGAGAGAGAGAGAGAGAGAGAGAGAGAGAGAGAGAGAGAGAGAGAGAGAGAGAGAGAGAGAGAGAGAGAGAGAGAGAGAGAGAGAGAGAGAGAGAGAGAGAGAGAGAGAGAGAGAGAGAGAGAGAGAGAGAGAGAGAGAGAGAGAGAGAGAGAGAGAGAGAGAGAGAGAGAGAGAGAGAGAGAGAGAGCTAGACAGAAGGGTGATCTCAAAAGTTTCTACTATCTCAATTTCGAGAAGATACCAACTGTATTAATGTACATTAACATTCATGATCTCTACCACCCAGCAAGCAGCAATTGTTTATTTTCTATTTTACCTCTCATGTGTACTATTTCTTATTGTGGCAACCGTTATGATCGGCACACGTGTTATTCAGACGGAAGATGCGTGCCACGGACCAGGTGGTGAGGCGAGCCTTCCTGTGCTGTCTGCTTCTGCCACTCCTTGGCTTCGTCTCCATCGTTCTGTTTGGGCACCAAAGTCGTCAGTCGGCGAGCTCAAGCGACAACTCACAGTCCCACAAGCGCACGAAGAGACAGGACCCGGGAATAGGGGACGAGAGCCAGAAAACATACGAAGTGAAGAGTTCCAGGTATGAGTTGGATAACACAGTACTCGGATGATCAGTCTGATGTTTCTGCAAAGTCGACTGTTGCATTTGTTTAGATAATAACAATTGTCTTACATCAATAGTTGGTACGTTTCTGTCTTCAAGGCATAAACTATGCGGCAGAAATACTTTCTGTCCTGTAAACAGAAATACCTTTCTCCTAAAATGTCTGTCTTAAGGGCAGACACTCCAAAATTGTCATTGTTTTATACGTGTTTATTTATTATCAATATCAGCATTCCTGTTTCACATTCTGTGATGTCCACCGCAACTAGTTCACCCTCCCCATAGCAACACTCACACATCGTCCGCACAAATACACCGGTTCTTCAAATACCCCAACTACCAAAGCCCAGTAGAAGGATCCAAGCTCTAACTCTGATACCATTTCAACAAACAATGTGCTGAGTTCAAGTACTGTACGATAAAGAAACGTGATGTCTATAACCACCCAGGACTCTTGATTTCACGCATCAGCGCCACATGTTAACACTAAAGCCACTTCTCCAATCCCATTCAATCATTTTCAATATCCACTCTCCAAACAAAGATCACATGCAAAGATCACATATTTTGTTCTCTCTCTCCTGTTGCAAGATATCTCTAGTAACGGTTAAACAAGAAGATTATCATAAAATAGACGAAGAAACCAAGCAAAACTAAACTTGACCACTTGTTGAATAAAGGGACGCATGTTTAGATATGTGTTGCATTCTCCATCCGAATACACGCGATACGTGCCAACTGAGTTACATTCTAGACCTGCCAGTGTAATCTCGCTGTCAAGTGGGCTACTTGCAACAACCATACTGCTTAGGGTCACTCATCTGATTAAAGAACACGTGATGTATATAACTCCCATAGAAGTGGCAATTTTAGCCCTGCATTATTATTATATAGATATCCTATTAATAATACACATGGATTGCATCGCTATGATGTCGTAGAGTACTGGGGAGTGGTATGCTGGCATTGAAGCAAGACTGTCCTGACGCAACATGTGTTATGTCGTATAAATAAGAGACGATGCATACGATGTATTTTTGAATGAGTAACTCTACGTAGCACATATACTAATAGAAGACGTTGATATTTTACGATTATACTCTACTATGACAATGACGCACAAGTGCTATATACTCCCACCTAAGAATTATTAGTATTGGTCTAAAGTTCGGTTGCTCCTCTTAGGCCAAGCTATTTTAAAGACGTAACCACCGACGAGTGACCTAATTCATGTCAAATTAAACAGAAGATGCCCCGTGTTGTTAGTTGATAGTATATTTAGGTACGGTTTATATGTCTGGTTCACACTACTTGTCAACAATATGCTTTTTGCGTCATCTAAGCGTTTACCTCATGTGTCAAACATACTCTTCCAGTAAATATCTAGCCGACAAGAATAATAAATATATGAGACAGTCAGGGTAGCGAAAACCATTGGCAGATTAGGTTACCAACGTTGGGCGAAACATACCTCACAGACAAAATATATTCGGTACTTGTTAAGAAATGGTGGTTTTGAGAAAAGGCCTATTCTGTTTTTCACGACAAAAACGATGCAACAAACGGCTATAAAAAAGTGAGTGCTGTACCGACGATTTTTTGCGCGGTTACCCGTTGTCTGTTAACGACGTAACAGAGATGTATGCATCACTACGTTGCTACCCATAGACGTGCGGTATTAACAGTACATAACTGCCTACTCGCAGGTTGTATAATCAAACCACGGCTACCTTTGTGCAAGCCTAACGAAGCCGTAAATCTCAAAAAGCATGCACCGATGGTTCGGCATTGCGTTTTACACAAAGACATAGTGTAGTGTAGTGTATGTATGTCAAACCTGTACTTAGAGTGTGTAAAAGCAATGCATCGGCTTGTCATTTAACATACTATAAAAACGATGCCATTTACTACATTTAACCTTTTTTTGCGTTACCTATATATTTTGGTGCGTAGACAATTCATAAGATAGTAGCGACAATATATATCGTGTAGCTGACTCCAGAACATAATCAGTTGTTTAGTAGAATCAAATACATTGAGTAAGATCTCATTCCTCCATTATGTTTCGCATAACATGCAACTCTGTCATGCTGCGTTACCGTGACAAGGCTGCAGTGACCTCAGTGTGCTAATGCCTGTCTGCAGACTGCCGATGATGCCGGACGACAAGACAGTGAACCAGCGCTACATGCCAACCCTCGGCAACGGACACCTGGCGACAACGGTATTCGGTGACGGAATCTACATGAATGGCTTCTATTCGGGTGTCGGAAGTGAGTACGTCGTCTATGCTAGCCTATCATATACGTTGTACACACTACTGATTTATAACGGTGTGCGTTGTCCGTTTTTTGCAACACCCTGTGACCAGGAGGTGGGTTGGCCAAAGGAATAAGAGAATACATCCATCATTGAAATCGAACCATCCCAACATCGTATTGGAATGTGACACACCTTCCAACCACGTGCACTGAAATATGAACCCAACTCTTATTGGTAAAAATATTGTTAGCAAACTGAGGTACATTGGAAGTTGACACACATAAAAATTCAGTGCACTGAAAAGTGAACCCACCTCTTGTTTCTTCGCCATCACCCTCCCATGCACTGTATAAATTACGACAATCGTAGGCCAGTTTGATCGTCGGGAGCATACGCCGCTGATACAAATTCCCCACTGGTTCCTGCAGGGGTGGTGGCGTAGTGGTTATATAGTCGAACACTCAATCGAGAGATTCCGGGTTCGAATCCTCCTGCCGCCGTGTCGAACCTTGGGCAAGTTCGTTCACCCCACGTTGGTCCAGTTAACCCAGCTGTATGAGTGTGTGCCTAACTATGGACAGTGGTGGATATTTTGTATACAAATCATTATCACATTTATACACGAATAGTCTTCGCACAATAATTGTGGTGTGGCTGAATACCTCCCTAGGAATGAATCCTACCCTATATAAGAACTTTACTTTAGATCGTCCTCTTTTTCTCTTCCCTGGTGAATTCCATGTGTGAGCTGGCTTTCTTGTGATGGGGGTCTACTGGGTGTTTGTTTTAGTTAGACCAGTCCTCCAATTTAGCATTTGGTTTCGTGACTCAAGCATATGTTTTAAGAGCGCATGCAATCGACAGAATGTATGTAAATTACATAAGAACAATCTCGTTCCGGTTCGTTGAAGTTGCGGGTGCGCACCCTGTAGATCAAACTTTTGCGGAATTATTATACATGTCATTTCTACAACATATGTTTTGTAGCCGAGTCCCATCGGGCGAAGATTCCGGCTATGATCATGGGTCGAGTCAGATTAGCTGACTCCGAGATGGATAGTCGCGCATACCGCAAGTATGTCTTCAACGCCGAAGAAGGTGAGGGCCGCTTTAGATGCCAACTTATCCAACATCTATAAAGCGCAGAACATTCTTCAGGATAGTTCATTGTTACATAATATATTTCGTCTTAACATATTCCGATATTCGTATTGTCTGTGGCATAGGCGTTCGTATCTTGTCATCCAGGCTTCGCAGTACGTCGGATGTCCCTGTCGAATGACGTCATCATACCCACGTGATCTGTCCAACCTCGCTTTAATTGGTCCGTTATTGTCACATCATTTGTAACGTCATCTGCACAGAGTAATCTTTGTAAGCAACACTAGGAATAAAACGTGTCTCTCGTGTACACTGTGTTGAGCGCATTGCTAGCAGTAGCTTCCGTAAGCAACACTAGGAATAAAACGTGTCCCTCGCGTACACTGTGTTGAGCGCATTGCTAGCAGTAGCTGCCGTAAGCAACACTAGGAATAAAACGTGTCCCTCGCGTACACTGTGTTGACCGCATTGCTAGCAGTAGCTTCCGTAAGCAACACTAGGAATAAAACGTGTCCCTCGCGTACACTGTGTTGAGCGCATTGCTAGCAGTAGCTTCCGTAAGCAACACTAGGAATAAAACGTGTCCCTCGCGTACACTGTGTTGAGCGCATTGCTAGCAGTAGCTTCCGTAAACAACACTAGGAATAAAACGTGTCCCTCGCGTACACTGTGTTGAGCGCATTGCTAGCAATAGCTTCCGTAAGCAACACTAGGAATAAAACGTGTCCCTCGCGTACACTGTGTTGAGCGCATTTCTAGCAGTAGCTTCCGTAAGCAACACTAGGAATAAAACTTGTCCCTCACGTACACTGTGTTGAGCGCATTGCTAGCAGTAGCTTCCGTAAGCAGCACTAGGAATAAAACGTGTCCCTCGCGTACACTGTGTTGAGCGCATTGCTAGCAGTAGCTTCCGTAAGCAACACTAGGAATAAAACGTGTCCCTCGCGTACACTGTGTTGAGCGCATTGCTAGCAGTAGCTTCCGTAAGCAACACTAGGAATAAAACGTGTCCCTCGCGTACACTGTGTTGAGCGCATTGCTAGCAGTAGCTTCCGTAAGCAACACTAGGAATAAAACGTGTCCCTCGCGTACACTGTGTTGAGCGCATTGCTGCAGTAGCTGCCGTGTGATTCTATTCCTTTCACACATTGTATTATATATAGTTTTTGAAGAATTATCAGTATTCAATAGCAGTATACAGCTAGAATTATATATGTGTGCTACATTGTAATGTTTTCGTTGCTACGATTATTTTTTCGAACCTCTGACAGTATATTGCTGGACACTCTTTGGGATAGATCGTTTGTATGCAAACAAGTTCTTTTTGACACACCCAGTACGTACGAAAGTTGGCGTGACACGCTGACGAAATACATTACAAGGTAAAATCACGCATTGGATATGTCAAAAAGAAATTGTTTGCGTAACCCTGACAGCATATTTATTGATGTTGTTTGCTTTCCGTGCTGTAGGTGTGTTCATGGAGACGATAGACTGTGACTTTGCCTACATCGAGCACCGAATGTACATGCACCAAAAATATATTCGTCTGTTCGTCAGTGACATATACGCCGTCAAGGTACGTTGTTTGTTACATCAATTTCGAACATATATTGGCCAGATTGAAACTATACATATTTTGTATCTTTACGCATAAATGAAATGTCGATGGAAGTTCGCATACCTCTCAACATGATTGGCATAACAGTAAAAGGCAAGGTTTGTATTTAGTAAATTGTAGCAAAGTTTAATATTTCCATTACGGATTATTCATTTCAGTTATCTTGTACTATACGATATATAACAAATGTATTCAAGTTAAACTATTGAATAGTATGATGTACTAATTGTATTTACATACGTCATGTGCAACAGGCTGACTAGGAGAGTTTCTTTTAAATATTACACATATTCCTCCAAGCGTAATAACTGGAACTTAATTTTCCATCCGAGCAATACAAGAATGTCTTCTATAGCGAAAGTCATGTATTATGAGGTGTGCTGCTGCGTTTGGAGACGGAAATCCTGTTGTACCACATATAAACTATTCTGGTGTCTTTCAGATAGGCGATGCCATTGAAGATCAAAACTAGACATGTAACCAACTGTCGTTGAAATCATTGACATTCAATTATAATTTATAGAAACCTGACTCACACGGTGGGGGACTGTTGACAATCACGTATCCGGATTTGGACGTTTCAAAGAGCATCGTCTTCAACGAAAGAGTGCGCTACAATTCTAATTGGTACGTCGTCAAATGATTCAACATGTCGCATGTCAACTGAACAGGAAACAAGTAGACACGTGTTTGTCTTTTAACTGCATCAGTATCGTAATGTTTGGTCTGTCTTAGTGGTCCTATATAAAAAATATAAGGGTAAGTTATTATATAGCACAGTATCAGGTAATCAGGACTGCTCAAAACGCTTTATACTTTATCTCCCTGGCAGACCTGTTCAATCGAACACCTTCTCGACTTCTCTTGGAAGCATTCAGCCACGCTGCAATTAATACGCAAATACTATTCGTACAGAAATACCCACCACTGTCTATAGCCAGGTGTTTCTAAAGCACACATTTTCACGACACAAATCCTGGCCACATCAAAAAAATAATTGCTAAAGTATGTTCCTCTTCTTGGAATTAGTGTGCATAGTAATTTATAGCAGAAAGTCTGCTGTGTTGAACGTGGGAAATGGGACATCGTTGAACATCAAAGGGTATTGCGACTCGTCCGTATTACCAAATATATATTGTTTTAAAGTGGATATTTTGTTTACTATTTTGAATATGCTCCTGGTTCGTACATTCCAAATTGCGAATGTTGTCACGGACTTACTAAACACAGTTTGGCGGCAGTCTACCTTCAACATAGTTAGTTTAGTCTTAAGAACATTTTATTAATTAATAAATGACAAACTATGACTGCCTCCTTTTGACATAGATCAGACGTTGTGCTAACATTTCTGCTGACCGTGCGTATTCCAGGCAGGCGAAGGGCAAGACGATGTCGGCCGAGGCGGGTCAATCGAGGCAGACGGTGCACGTCTTCTGGATGGAGCGGCTGAAACAGATCAGTCTACGTAGTTCCAACAAGTACTTCAACGAGACGATGGTAATGGCGATCGACCGTCAAGAGGCGTCCGCGAGGTCAGAATTCGAGATGGCGCTGGAGATCATCGCCGACAATTCCAAGCCGAGTCATTACGAGCTGCTGCGGAAGCACACGGAGGCGTGGAAGGCGGTGTGGGCGCAGGGGCTCATCGAAGTCGAAGGAAACCTTCAGGTAGGCGCAGTGCTGGTTCAAGGGAATGCTTCCCAGGGAAGTCGAGATAAATAACGCTTGATTTGGAACTGCATGTTTTGTTTACCATTTGAACTTGCTCCGGGGCGTATTTTTCTAATTGCAAACGGATTTATGGGCTTACACAGTTTCGCGGGCAGTACACCTTCAACACAGTGATTATAGTCTTCAGATCATTATATTAATTAATGAAAAACAAACTATACATATCATCACATATATTAGAAGAAATAGTGAGTATTTCCCCTCATTTCGACGACTGGACTGTACCATAATCTACTGTGTCAAAAGCTCACTGTTGCCTTTTAGGACACGGACTGATAACACTGTCGCAGGGCCCAATACACGGTTAACTCATGTTTATTGCGTCATGCGGGTGACTGTGGTATGCGAATTAACAGTGACTGTGCCTCACAGGAGTGCTGTTCTATCGAAGTCTCAGGTGCGCAGTCCCCTTACACGCACGTGTAGGGGCTTATATAGGGGTGTCATTGCGCACCCCAGATCGATATACAGTGCGGCGCAACTTATAGCACTAATCAGGACCTGGCCCCGCCACGACATCATACATATACAATGCTGGTATATCCGCAGGTGAGCAAGATCACACGGTTCGCCCAGTTCTACCTGCTCAGCTCGTTACCAGCACTGATGCCCAAACAGGGTGCTCAGCACAACGAGATCTTCCACGGGGTGGGACGTGGCAGTCTCGCAAAGGGGGACAAGGGACGTGACTACCGCGGACACATATTCTGGGACAACGAGGTGTACATGTTGCCCGCCGTCGTTCTCTTCCACCCCACTCTTGCCAAGGTGAAGAGCAACATCTTACAATATCACGCGTCGTACATCAGGGTTTAATGAATCTCCAGTCAACTGAAAATGTAAAGCGCTTTGAGCAGACCTAAAGGACTGGATATTGCACTGTATTAGAACTAACCTTTTAATTGTAATTGGATAGTGATTGTGCTAATTCTTCATCGAATAAGACATATGTTGTGATTATGATAGCAGGTGATTTATACCTCTATTAATTGTGTATGTTTGAAATATGTCTTTGATATGTGAGAGGTTTGTGAAAATGTTTTGAAACACTAGAACATCGATTAGATAACCCGCTCACAATGACGCGTTACTAAGTGTGGTGACTTGAGTTATATTCTTCAAAATGAGCGTACTACAATCTATCTTTGCACACTGAATATAATTTCTTGAAACGAAAACTGTTACTAAAATAGTTAAAGTAGTTAAGACAGTAAGCACTACATATGACATAACGTTGACATACCGCCTACTTTAGGTGATGCTTCGTTACCGGGCATCCGTCATCGACGCGGCGGAACGTCACGCCGGAGCTATGGGCGCGAAAGGATACCGTTTTCCGTGGGAGAGCTCCACTTCCGGCGACGACGTCACGCCGAACACGTGCACCGCGTGCAGTAAGCAACAGTTGCACGTGACCGCCGGCGTTGGCTGGGGCATACGACAGTACTACTCGGCCACGCGTGATCATGATTACATCACGAACCCAGACTACAAGGCGTGCGACATGATGAGGGAGATCGCCCGCTTCTGGGCCAGCGTGTCGGTGTACAACACGAGCAAGGCGCGCTACGACATCAACCGTAAGTACCCGGCTGTTGGTTGGCATCGAGTCCAGCGTCCCGATATTGACGTAGGTACCGTGTATCTCAAATCTTCTCAAAATGTTGTCACTTGCGACTGTGATAAGGGTCATACCTATATTTGAAAATTTTAAATTGACACGTAGTAACCGCTTTTGTATAAATTAATGACACACGGTCTGCACTATCATTAAAAGGCGTTCTTCAAAATAATTGATTAAAATGTAGGTTTATCATAGAATGTTATGCAGTATTGCCCTTCTCAAAGAACGAATGAACGACGTCACGTGATTATGATGATAATAATAATAAAAGGATGAAATAGTGTGCGCCTAACTCCTTTGCTCCTTTGAAACCAAGCTTAGAGGCTCATCAAAACAAAAAATTATTGGTTCGTCAATCTCAAAATCAATAAGCAGTATTAACGTTTTTAACAGAATATGGATTTTCATAACAAAAATGTAACTTTGGTGACAGGTCTACACGCACGCGCGCTCACGCACGCAAACGCACGCACGCACACACACAAGACTAAATTATTAATAAACAATATGTTAAGCTTCACGTTAAATAGAATAGACAACTGTCCCAGACCACGGCTAATCAATTCACTAACCAAGTTGACAAAACTGGCGAGTCGTATGTCTGTCTTACTAGTTACAATCAAGTTCTTTGACAGATGTGATGGGCCCTGACGACTGGCATCCGAATGTAAACAACAACGCGTACACGAATGCGGCCGCCAGTCTGTCGATTCACTTCGCCCGCTACCTCGCGTGTATGTGTGACCGCATTGAACGGGACGAGGTTCCAGACGAGTGGATCCACAAGGCGCTCTACCTCAGTCTGCCCTACGACAACGTCAAACGTCTGCACTTCCAGCACGAGGGTTTCGAACATGGTGCGTTTGCATAACTCGTGTATTTATTTTCTTCCAATTGGTCTGAGGATTCACGGTTTACTGTAGAGCATCACCCTCTGGAGTTAATGATGTTTTGTTATATTTCCCTGTATGGGGTCTCGTACTTATACGGGACGTATAGCTTTTAGTGCATCTCCAGAAAGACGCAGGCAAAGTGGAAATGGCTCAATTTTGGCAGCAGATTGAATCGCATCATCGTCCTCTCAAATGGTAATTCGGTGCTCTAACCGCTAACCCGCCACTCCCCTGCTACCGTCGGGAGTGTCTGTCAAGACATTCCTTTGAAACATACATATGCGTTCAGAATACGACTGTGAGAAAAAGGGTGTCTCTAAAAGGACGACACGTCGTGCTAAAACCCCGAAACGGTGTTTGCGAGAAAAAAAGTAAACCTATGAAGCTAAGTAAACCGTAGCTATGAACTAATGTATTGTCAATGCAGGGGGCATGCATGCCTTCAATTTAGGAATAAGACGCAGCAAACTGGACTTGCTTCGTCTATATTCATCCATGTTTAGCTGTGATGACAAACACAATTCCTGTATATCTCGTAATAAATATATCACCTTTAAAAGATACAATATTTCAGTTACTAAATCCACCTGAAATAGACATATTATTTTGCTTATGAATTAACATGGATATTTACATTTCACCGACATGAACCCACGGAATGGTTTTTTCAACCCTACCTGTCGTAGAAGCGCATTAAATTTACTCACAAGTATTCGCAAGCAAATATACCTACATCAATTCAGAGAATTTGATTCGTAGCGCAGCATACCATTTCGACACTGCTGCGCAATTATTGACTCTTCACTAGATTCATGTTTCACCTGTGATGACTCAGTTTATCGGTTCGCTTTCAGATAAGAACAACACGGTGAAGCAGGCGGACACCATTATGTTGACGTACCCACTCAACTGGAACATGAGTCGTGATATCATGCGTAACGACCTCGAGTATTACGAGCATTTGATGTCCCCGCACACACCTGCCATGACGTGGAGCTTCTTCACGGTCGGCTGGAAGTGGGTGGACGACAACGCTAAGGCTAACGCCTTTTTCCTCAAGAGTTATCAGGATTACCTGATACAGCCTTTCAAGGTGAGGCGTTTACGAGATATCTGGATGTTGTGGAACGACTCACCGACCGGGATCTCGTTTAATAATTACTAATCATTCATTAATGTTCTTGTTTGTTGTTGTTGTCATTGACTTGTGTAATACTACAATTAGTATACTTATTCTCGCCGTTACTTACACTTATTCGATTAAAAATATTGCTAACAGAGCATCTTAAGATTATGGCAAACGTAAGAATACGGGGAATTGCTCCTATCTTAACGTACGTTCACACTCGTTCAACGCCCTCAAGCAGTGTGGTCGATCAGCTTAGCAGAACTGCTGGTATGAGTGACCATTTGTTATCCGTGTATTTCGAGAAGAAAAACAATACACACATAACTGTGCATTACGTTGTTACACTGGCGACACCGTGTTGCCAAATACGTGGTGCGTGGTCTCAGCACAAGGCACGTCTGCCGTTACTAACTAATGATATGTCTCTTTGAAACTGAATTTTCCATCCTAATTCTTCGGCGGTACCTTGCGCTAATGAAGATAATTGCGTGTCCCTGGTCACGAGTTATTATTTTTATTATCAACAAGTGAATTTAACATCCATTTTCTTCCTCCTTCTGTCAGATCTGGACGGAGTACAACGAGCGAACTTTGAAGGACCAACAGGAAGGATCCGTAAATTACCTGCCAGGAATGGCTGGCTATCTACAGTCTCTCATCTACGGCTTCGGTGGGGTACGAATCAGACCGCAGATGCTGGAGTTCTTCAATCCGACTCCTCCTCCAGGATGCTCGCGCATGCGCTTCATCGGCTTCGACTACCTGCAGGTTTGTAACGTTTCCGGCTGCGAATTGCTGCCATCTTGAATAAGGATATGTGGTAGAGTACTGTACAAATGGTTGTGTTGTATTACTATGTGAGGAAGGCAACAGCTGTCTAGTTGTTATTGTGTACTTTACGTCAGTTTCTCCTTTATCTGATATTTATTCTTTGGAAAAATGCTACGTTGCCGTGCCGATGTCGACGCTCTGTGCGCACTCGACCGTAAACAGTGGCGACAATTGGGGCTGGCCATTTCAAAATAAAAAAAGCATCATATGAATCCATGGAATTGACCTTTTTAAATTATTAATACCTTTTTATTACTTTTTAGTGCAATTTCTACTGACTTTTTAACGATGATTTTATATATATATATATTTTTATCATATGGACATTTTAATTATACATATATCTTTTCATTTAAATATTTTAATTTATTTATATATCTATTTATTCCACTTCTACAAAGGAACTGTGATGGTACATTTCGTGCGGAATGGCACAAGCGAAACATACGCGAACTACATCACATCTGCCACGCGAAAGTGCACATAATAATAAAAATTAAAACATGCAGTACATAGTACATACAATGACGTGTAGCTAAGCTGCTTCGTGAACTGAGAGATCTTAGTTATGAAAGACGGCACGTAGAATGTCGCTTGACATTACCAGACATTAGTAGAAAAACCACACAAAACCAGGCACCGAACAGCTTTGGGAGCAACAAATAGATCGATTTGAGGGACTACGGTGAAAAAGTGATATATCCCATCAGAATGCAGTAATTCATCATCTGATTCTTCTAAGCTCGAGTATTATAATTGTTCTGTTCGGTGGTCTAATCACACAGTCTTGTTTCTGCGTCACACAGACGAACATGACGATTGTCATCGAGAAGAAGAAGGTTACGATCGAGGTGCTCAATGAGGGTTTATTTCCCCTCGTCCTCAAACTCAACGCGTCGAAGACGGTAGAACCACTTAAGAAGGGTAAGTGACGTTATCCAATCGGGCATTTTGCCAGTTAAGGTTATCCACAATCGAGAAGAGGACATTATTTTGAACGTATAGGTTACTTGTCGTTTCCATCACAGTTAGATATAGTATTACATGTAAGCTACATTTAAAAGTCATTTTGATATGGGCAGTGCTTTTAACACATCCGAATAATACAGTAGAACGGTGGAACCTCACTATAAAGGTTTCCCTCGGGACTTGGCAAAAGTAACCTGAATAGCAAGGTGACTGTATTAGTGGAACTAGTTTCCTATACTTTACCGTATATGGAAATACTATGTGACTGCTAGGGTGATATTAATTGTGAGGTTGCTGTATTAGCGAGGTGAATGTAATTACGAGTGCCATTACGATCTGAGAACCCAATGAGCGCTGATAAGTACCAAACGTCACATGCATTGCAATATAATAAAACAAGACTCACGTGCTGCTTGATGTACATCAGTGTGTCTATCTATACCGACCTGGAAATTAGGATGGTACCGATGCTATTAAAAAAGAAATAAACTTTTTTAATGTAGGCATGCGATTACTATTTGTAAACTGCGAATAATGTGTTATTATTATACTCCTGTTATTCATATCTTTGATATTGCTTGTAGTTTAATTATCCGACTTCCGTTTCCTTCTGCAGGCGCCTTAATAACAATCAACGACCCAAAGGCAGGCTTCTTCATGTACACTACGACAGGGTCGCCTTGCGATCACCCATGGGACTATATATATATGCCATGGGGGTACAGCCCGTTCATCAGCCTTGCCCCGTCTTCCCAGTCTTCGTCATGGCCGCTCCTTGTCACCATCGCCGTCGCCATCTTTCTTGGTTGCTTCCGGTGACAGGATGCCGGGAGGTCTAACACCACATTCGGTCATGCGTATGAATGAACAAATGAACGAACATCGAGTTGTTATAAGAATCGGCCAAAAAGTGGCGGCGCAATATTCAGGCAGCGGGATTCTGGTTAGAATTCAGTCAGTCAAGATGCAATATTAAATTTATTTGAACTTGTCCATATACACATTGTATGCACCCATTCATTGTTAATAGGAATAATATGTAAGGTTGGGGAGACTCCCGTTAAGACATATATTGTTGCTAGCAGAGGCAGCATAACCAATGTAGCTAGACGTTCTCCGTTATTTGCAATTCTCCTTCTCAACTCGGCGGCCATTAAAAAATGTCCTCACGTCGTTGCAATGTATGTCTATTGCGGAATAAGCGTGAATTAATGGAGTGCATGGAGTGTGTGTGTGTGTGTGTGCGTGCGTGCGTGCGTGCGTGCGTGCGTGCGTGCGTGCGTGCGTGCCTGAGCGACGGTGTACATCCTAACATTCAAAATAACGTATGCATTACCACTTTTAGAATAACCAGTATAAACACAAGTATTAGTTAGCTTTTATTTTAGTATGTTGGTATGCAATATTTAGTTTTCTGCTTTGTATCGGGTAAATGATTGACGCTACGTAAGGTGTAGATCAACGCATGGTAGAATATGTGTCCTCATTCGCATAAGGTCTGATTATTGTTATTGAATTATCTTAACAATGTTACGGTGGTAACGGTTGTTAGTAAAACGACATAATTATTTTGTAACAATGATTTGTCAAACAACATAATTGTTTACTGAACAACATGTAAATCATATCAACAGTTTTGATATCTGCATTCCACAGCTGAGAAACATTGGTGCTTCGTGAAAAGCAAGCTGTGAACACGTGTAAAATGCTTGTGGTACAATAATTATCGGTCGGTCGTATAGAAAATGTCATTAAGGATGTCCGAAATAGGTGTCTTGCTCTATTCCAATGGTGTTTAAATGTGTCCGTGCGTGTGTTAGTGTATGTGTCCGTGCGTGTGTACCTGTATAAAACTGTAGATGTTTGTGCGTAAGTGCATTTGCGTGCGTGTATATGATTGTGTCTGTGTGATCTTGTGTGAATGATTGCGAACAACTATCTGCTATGCAAATGTCTTTTCAGTGAGCACGGTACTAAAATAGGTGGGAAGCAGTATAACCAACATGTACATTTGCCATAAAGAGTGAGTCGTTAATTTGTGTGCATACATTAAATGTACTTTTTATCAATAGAAAACGTGCGTTATTTATTCATTCCTGCATTACGCCGATGTTATAGGTGTTAACGTCTGTTCAGGGGAAAGCGAGAAACCTGGATCCTCCTCCAGTCACATTTCGTCGTTTTAGTGCACTCACACGTTCCGAGTGAAACCAATCGAGATCAGACAATGAACGGTCGGGAAAAAAGGCATCTTGTTAGGCCTATTAGGCATATTATGCCAGCAGTTCACTTGAATAACCTTGGTGAAGCCACATACTTTAAAATGCATGGTCGGCGCCACTGTGATGGACAGCCTGACGTCACCAATGCCTACGCTTCCCAATTTGCTAGTTGCCAAATTAAAAATATTGCTCTAGTTTGCGGTACCTTTGTAACTCTAAATCAAAGGGAATATGAAAAACCAACATATGAGCTGGCATATTCATATCGAAGAAACAGGGCCATTCGACACATCACCGCAGCTCTAGTGGTGAAGCATCGGGAACGTGTCTCGATAAAAGACACGTTCCCGGGAACTGTGAGACATCATTTCAATCTCACACTTTGAAAATAAATTCTGAGTAAACCACAGGCGATATATTGATGATGGCGGTTGCAAATGGTTAGATTATATTAACTCTTTTGTGTGTACAGACTCACAAAATTGCCTTTTCTTTCCCTTTAAGCTGTAGGCCTACGAGGTTACTCCATCCGAGGAGCAACAGTTCAAGGGTAGCAGTTATCGTCATCATAATGGAGAACAAACAGTGTGATATATTGTGCATTTGTGCTCCCAGAAAGGTCTTGTATGTTTGGTTATCTTCGAAATGTTCTATTGAGGGCCGCATCATTCAACGACGGAATGTTGCAAAGATCTTGGACACATTATTAATGAAGATATGTCTGATGATATCAGTAGACGGATTAAAACATTGTATGTATGAGGAAACATTTTATGTAGACGATTAAAAATTGTAGCACTAACGTTAAGCTATATGTTAAGGCTTAATGTGTATGCTTCGATACTTCTCAGTTATGGAGTAACTATATATATGCTCAAGACCATGCACAAATTGACTGCATCCTAAAACAATTCGCAGGAAGGTCGCAGGAAGACGGCATGTAACATACAACACAACTTTAACATAATAAAATGCTGCACCTTTTGTTAACTTTTTAAGAGAGTTATGATGAGAAATAATGAATTATTTCATATGACTTTATTGATGTGCTCATAATTGTTAAATCACTGTCACCCCGTTCATTTACCAGTATTTTGTCTGCATCTGTCACCTCTGAGTGACTCCAAGTAGGATTCATAATTTTACATTGGGTGTAAAACTGACTTCTTGTGTATTTGTTACCCCATACATTTACATAACAGGAGACCCTGGGATAGTGTAATGTCCTTCTGCGTGGGTAATTGGATGTAATGGTCCTTTGACTGACATTCCTCTAGTGCTTGCTCTTTTCGAACATGACATTAGGGACTGACCCCTCAGCCAGGCTCCCATACATTCAGTGATGATCACTTAATAGATAACGGTTCTCCCCTTATCATCTCCACAAATCAGGCTTTCTTGGCATTCCTTGTAATGCTTGAACACTATCCAGCAGCTTTTAGAAGGGGAGTTAACGCTTTTGAGAAACATGGAATACAATTAATGGTTCACATTTTAAAGATGCAATTTTGAGGGGGTTCACATTTTGGAGAAAGGGGGTTCACGTTATTTTTCCTGTGAACCCCCTGGCTACGGGCCTGGAAACTGTTTGTATATACCCCCGGTAATTATTTACCTTTTTTTGGATGGGGATGGGTGGATGGCATCGTCCTATCCAATTTCTTTTATTACTTAAATTTGTTATATTTACAAAGCCCCTAAGGCTTATTGTCACTTCAGTTTCCGTGTTCCTGTAATATTATACTAACTAGCATAAACCCACCCGTGGCGACATCTGGCGAATGTCAATCTCACTATACAATTTGTCCGCTGAACAAAGAAAATTATTCTGAATAACAATAGAAATAATTAGTATAAACTGCTGGCTTGTGATAATGGTCCCACTGGTAATTATTGGAATTTCCTGGAATTGCCCTCTGATATGGGGTGCCGGTGTTTGCATTGTTCCCATGGCCACAATCGCGACTGGCGAAGGCAACTACATGTTACCTTAGTGGCTCAGGAAAGCGAATGAACACGATTGAGGCAAATGTGGATCTCGACACCTGGGATGAGATACAGTGCCTCCGAATTAGCATATCAACATAGAGAAGTGAAGGAAAGTTGTGTATTTCGAAGCGAGGATCAACTAATTCCTGGCTGACAAATGCACTCACACACATAGGGTTAGACAGGAGCAACGTTCGATAATATCAATATACCTCTTCTGGTTCCCATAACACTGAGGATAAGGAACTTCAAGTGTAGCCTCATTTAACACAAGTAAGTCATAAAAATTCATAGTTGAATATAATTTGACTGCAGTGAAGCTACTGTATTTATCGAATAGTTTTAGTTACTTAATATTTACATTTATAATACTTTTGTAGATTAAGTAACTTGTTTTAGTTGTTGATATTTCTCTTAAAGTAAACTATTTATTTATTTAAAAACTTCTTTTTTTACTAATGTTTATACAGCTCTGTTATTCCTATATACCTATTCTTATAAATAAATTGATTTTCTTTGTATTTTTATGTATATTTTGTTCTATGTGCAGAACAAGCATGTATGGATTGATATGCTTTGTAAAATAAATTATCATTGTGACAAGGTGACATTGTGATAAACAAAATCACTCCGATTCGGGAACACCGATGCAGCTAGCCTGTCACAACAAACATTACAACAGACACAATTTTCTGCCTTGACTAGTCCCTTAAAAAAACTCACTGCAATGTGCATGTAATAATAATAATAAATAACTTCTTACGTGCCAATATCCTCAGACAATCCGAGCTCAGTGGCGCACCAAAACCAAAGGATTGAACATTCTCGTACCCGTGTGATAGGCGAAAGTCATCAACAAATGGATGGATGTGCTAGGAAGCTAGGGAGGATAGGCAATATTGAAAAGATAGGTTTTGAGGTGACGATGAAATGTAACAATATTTTCTGCTGATTTAACATTAACGGGAAGCGAATTCCATATAGCTGGCACGGCAACTGAAAAAGCTCGAGTTCCAGCCTTTGTCTTAACTCTAGGAATAGATAGCAACTTCGAACTAGATGATCGAAGTTGTATGGCTTGTAATCCGTGACTAGCTACACACCAAACATATTCTGTGAACGAAACAACACCATAGAGTTAATCTACACCAGAGATATGGCCTTTGCTGGCCGTCACTCTTTTTATTTATAAATACCATAACATTTCTAACTTATTGCAAATGAAGCTCAATATGTACGGTGAATTTTTTTGTTAGGGATCATTTCAGACTGTCATTGTCCGATATCATACAAAATTACTTTCATTTGGGAAGGGGGATCAGAGGCCATTTCGTCTGGTGTTGGACATCAATATTTTATACTTCAGATCAAAACTGTTACTATGTTAACAAAACCATATCAATGATTGCAAATTTTCATCTGAATGGCTGGTGGGGGCTGAGGCCAGATGAAAGTAATTCCGTCTGATATCGGACATCGACGTTCTGAGTTGATCCCTTAAAATTACACTACTTACCAGTAATAGCAAGAGTAAGTATTAGTGCCACATCACGGTGTGAAGATTATATCTAAGACAGACATTCCTTCCAACAGCAGAAATATTATCCGTAATACAATTAGTTAAATTACACATTACACTAGAACGGTACAGTACTTTTCTCTCTCTTGAACTATCAACATACTGTAACAGACCACTGCTCACAACACAGGGAAGCACTATATATATACATGCATTTAGACATGAAATGCTTGCTGGTGCAACTACATGTATACTACTTCTAAAACATATTTATACAACTGGCAAAGACAGTGAAATACCATAAAAAAACAGTTTTACCTGCAGACCTTCTGACACTACCTGCAAGTCACATTGCATACGCCTCGGAACTGGGAATTTTCTTCTTTCCTGAACCTGAAGTCCGTGAAACTACGGTGAACATCAGTGAAACACTGCGACAGACATCTAACATCATTCCAACAAACACAGGAAAGTGACATTATCTGTTTCGTAAGTCTGGTTTTGCTCTTCAAAATTGGTTTTGCTCTTTATGGTCATCTTGAATACTGAAAACTGCCAACACCAGGATGCGCCACCAAGACATTCGCTGTCTGTCACAGAAATTGTGCCCTCAACGGTACAGCGGTAGCAGTTTGCGTTTTTAAAAACGCTCCTTAAAATCAACAAAGGATTCTGTTTAAAGATGGATTTCTTTATGAGTTCTACATCTTACTGAAACGGTACCCAGATGGGTCTTTCCCGCGTTCCCTATTTCTCACAGTCCTTACATGAAGTCGATTTGACATATTCTTTTTAATTATGGACTGTCCTTACAAACTCTTATTGAAACAGTCCCCAGATGTTTCCATCCTGCATTCCGTTTCTCACAGTCTCTACACGATGAAGCTCTCCTGCTGCCCCCATCATGTCCCAGCAATCGGCCTCATTCATCCCACTCCCAACGTCACGTGCATTGGTATCTCATTCCCTCGACGGCCATCCCTCTTCCATCATTCCCCAGCTCCCTCAACCAACTCCCCTTCCTCCGGACTCCCATCCTCTTCCTCCTCTTGGAACT
Source organism: Escarpia spicata (assembly GCA_963995525.1). Lineage (NCBI taxonomy): Eukaryota > Metazoa > Annelida > Polychaeta > Sabellida > Siboglinidae > Escarpia > Escarpia spicata. Next base: position 28,862,206 of record OZ023209.1, read on the forward strand.
TCTTCATCTTCGCTATCAACTCTGGTAACACAAACCAGCAACGCAAATCATTCAGAAATTATGATGGCGGTTTATTGTAGAAACTAGAAAACTGTCCATCCTCCAGTGACTAAAACTGTACAACACTCCATTGCACCACAATATACAAATTAGGTGCTGCCATTTGCAGAATATTGAATTTTGCACATAGCACAGTACATGTTTGATTGCAAAACAGATGAAGCGTCTACCTGTATTTTGAGGATACGCAATATCGATGAGTACATTCATATAGTAGTTCTGCCAACCAGGAGGTTGCTGTTCAAAGTTACGTCGCACTGACGCGTGCCACGCCAGCGCGTCTTCAAAGATAGTCTCCATTGTTAGTTTCGCATTCAATGATGATTCTTTTTAACGGTATGGTAGGCGAGTTTGAGCGCTTCACTTCACACTCAAGCATGACAAGTTGAGCATAAAATTTAACCATTAAAGTTCCAGCGGCAAACCATGATCGATCGCCACGCCACGATCGGAACGCAGCCCAGTCTCCACTTAATATGCAAATTAGCAGCAGCCATTTTGACAAACTGGTGTTTTGTCAATATCTTTGGAACAATTGATGACGTTTCAAATGAGGAGTGTAACCCCTTGTTCATAGGGTCAGGAAATGTGATGGTGCCATCCAAAATATGACTTGTACACTGATATTCCAACACTGCTAACTATTATATAAATTCACCAGCAACATTAACGAAACAACGTTTATTTTGCAATAATTTCGGAATTATTTATGACAGCGTTTCAAATGAGTTGTCTAACCCCGTGTCTACTTGGTCAGGAATTTTGATAGTGTTAACACATAAAGTGGAGAAGTCGTCAAGCATCCAGTCTGATAGATTAGACCGAGAAAAGACTGGGGAACAACTTCAGGCATGCATAGATCCTCGTGGTTATCCTGATCATCCAACTGGCATTGTTACCGGCAGAATAGCTACAGACAAAGTGAATGGGTTGTTATGTACAATGTCAGTTTCCATTAAAAAAACAGAGAATTGGCATTGAGGCTAGATATGTAAGGTTATGTTATGACGGAAAGAAGACCAACATGTGGGAAGTTCGTGAGGAGGGCTGGTCACGAAAGATGGGTAAAGTGAAGGTGATAACAGCATCGGAACTAAAGACTCTTTCCCAATAACAGAGGACTTTGAAGACAATGTTCACCGGGCCCACTTCCAGACAGACCGCTATTTCGTGATTCCACACATCCACTACTGGAAGTATGAATGGACACGTGATGACGAAACATAATTATAAACGCGAGTTACATTGCAGACAGACTTTTTAGCAAAAAGAAAGTGATGTACACCTCGTTTGAGATGCTATCATGTATACTTAACAAATTATTGTTTTAAATGGATTTTTGTTAAGGCTATGGTAGATTTATATAATACTTAAGAGTGTTTGAATATCAAGTCAAGTACAAGTCACCTTTCGGATGGCACTATCATATTTCCTGACCCTGTGAAAATGGGGTTAGTCCAGCTAGACTCCTCATTTGAAACGGTGTCATAAATAGTTCCGAAGATATTGACAAAACATAAATCTGTCTCAATGGCTGCCGTAATTTGCATATTAGTTGGAAAGTGGTTGGCAGGAATACTACCTGAATAAATTCGTCGATATTGTATATCCTCAAAACGCAGGTAGACACTTCATCTGTTTTGCTATCAAGCATATTTACTGCGACATGTGCTAAATTCAATATCTTGCAAATGGCGGCACCTAATTTACATATATTAGGTGTAGGGGACAGTTGTATCATTTTGGAAACATTCTGAGCTGAACCTTAGACTTTCAAAACATGGGTACAGACATCTCATTTGCTGTGCTAGTGTCAGTAGTTACTGGGATATTGAAGAAAACAGCATATTTTATAGTGGCGAGACTAATTTGCATATCATGAAAAATGCTCAAGGGTGCCAGGGTGGCATCACTCGGATTCCTTATAAGAACACCAGAAAGATATAGAAACCAGGCCTGGGGTAATAGTAATATGTAATAGTAACGATTATAAACATTGAAGTAATAGTAATAGGAAGCAATGTAATAGTAATTGACTTATTACTTTTATATTACTATTGAACATTTCAATAACATTTAAACTACATAACAATTCCATTTGATTAGGTTGTAGATTCCATTAGTTTCTCCAGGTTTTGACGGTTGCTCCCCCTTGTCAACTTCAGCATGGCCCTGGTGAAGTTTTACCCTAGAGTTTTATGAGCGTTTACATAGCAAGTACAGTGTGACTGCTGCATTGACTAAAGGGATTAAGCTGGGCAGTCACTGCCAAGTGCCAAGTTGCCAGCTACCCTTTTCAAGTAAGCCTATGGGTTTAGTGACTGCCTCCATGGTGCACACAATTCAGCCTAAACTACAGTGGGTGTGAACAACATCCTGATGTATTTGTACTTGAGCCAATAATTAACTGTACACCAAGCAAGAAGCAACAGTAGAGGGATGTCGTTTAATTATACTATAGTATAATCCTCCTAGTTAATTGGCATTGACTATTGCTTTTGTCTTTCATTCCAGTGTGGTATTTAAATTAATACTTTGGGCATGGGCATCAATAAATGGCAAGTTAGAGTTTTTATTCACCTGTCTTGTTTAACTTCGTGAGATTGTGAGTCAAACAATTGTACTTATTGTATTCATGCATACTGTGCATTACAATTTCAGACAGTTGCTCACCAAAGAAATAGAAAGTCTTAGTCTTAGCTTGAGCTAATTCTCACTATATAAACTCAGACTAGGTAGATATACAGCCATTCGGACAACAAAGAGGGTTATTTAAGTCAAGCCCTGCATTGACTAGACAGTAGAGATAACAACAACCACTGTGTAACTGATCTTCTTGTGTCTTGCCTGTCGTTGACATGGTTTATAAGTTATAGACGAGCATTGTGTTTGTGAACTGCGACTGCCGATGCGGGGTCCTATTATCGCCCACCGCAAACCTGCCGATATTGCAAAACAAACTGCAAATCTACATTCAGATAATATCAATGTATACACATGTTAGATTTAATTAATGCTTGTAGACGTTACAATTAGAACACATTATAAATAAAAACATGGTGCTTGCATTTTTGTCATGAAACTGACAGGCTGAGGCTGAGCAACTGTCCACTTTTTCATAAGGGTGAGCAACTGTCCACTTGTTTATTTCCTTGGTGAGCAACTGTCCAGTGAGCAACTGTCCGAGCACCGTGCATTATACCATAAAATGTTCCGATGAAAAATTTAATAGTAATAGCTTCAAATGTAATAGTAATAGCTTCAAATGTAATAGTAATAGGAAGAATTCAGCATGTAATAGTAATAGGAGGGAAACAAAGTACTAGTAATATATTACATTGCAATGTAATTGACCCCAGGCCTGAAAGAAACTGAAAAAACTTTGTCCGGACCCTACTGCAATGTTTTCTCTTAGAACTCTTAGCCAACAGGGAATTTCTCTTACTGCCCAGGAATAAATTCAAGTCATTCTCAAAATGGGAATCCTCATGTGAATGCACAATACAATTATGTACGAGTTTTATCAATTTTTGTGTGCTCTCTCAAAAATCATGTGACAGACAAATTGAGTAGGTTGACAGTTTATTGTTTGCCCAACAATTGATTTTGACCAGTTGCAAGATGTACAAGAGCCAAAGTAAATCCTTTCAACAATTTAAGCAAACATATGCACTGTTTTATTAAACCGATTGTAGATATTACTTAACCTAGTCACATTCTACACACCTGGACACAGAAGAACCAGACTATTACTTAACCTATTCACATACTACACACCTGGACACAGAAGAACCAGACTATTACTTAACCTATTCACATACTACACACCTGGACACAGAAGAACCAGACTATTACTTAACCTATTCACATACTACACACCTGGACACAGAAGAACCAGACTATTACTTAACCTAGTCACATACTACACACCTGGACACAGAAGAACCAGACTATTACTTAACCTAGTCACATACTACACACCTGGACACAGAAGAACCAGACTATTACTTAACCTAGTCACATACTACACACCTGGACACAGAAGAACCAGACTATTACTTAACCTAGTCACATACTACACACCTGGACACAGAAGAACCAGACTATTACTTAACCTAGTCACATACTACACACCTGGACACAGAAGAACCAGACCTGTGATGTGTTGAATCAGAAGCACCTCTAAAATTAATTTCATTGTAAAATTCAGATTCAGGCTGTTTATTACCAAGTAACATTTAAAATGTACGAAGAATTCTTGGCGTTGTGGCGTCAACATATACACACGCTTGTCTTCCATACATCAATAGACTGGTCATGTCCACCCCACACATGTCACCTTCCCCCAAATGTATACCCAGTGATTGAGACTTACCTTTGGCAGGGTTGAATACACCACTTGTTTGTTGACTACACACGAAACACCGCTTTGACTTGCGATAGTGAGCCAGTGCACACTTCTCACAGAAATAGTGCTTGCACCTGAGGAAGAGGAAACTGCTGGGTAGAAAACCATACATTAAGTTCTCCGCTATTTTCTGCTTTTGCTTTTCTGGGACCCCTAAAATTTACCTTAGACATATTTGCCTGTCAGGAAATCATGATTGTAAATGCTCCATCTGAGTGCATATGGTTTCATTCATTAGCTATAGAGTTTTCTGTGAACACATGCTGCTAAATCCATCATTTATTTCCAACAAACACAGTTCTAATCGACTCGTTGATCCTGGTGGGACAGTTAGCGTGAAAAAGAGAGTATCCAAAGATTGTGGGGAGATGAAATGTGAAGCCCGTGACTGACATGTTGTCCTACTCTGGGGTAGACTTACCGTGTGACAACTGGATCCTTGAATGATTCCCGACACAAGAAGCACTTAAATGGCAGTTCCTCCTCATCACTACTGATCTCATACTTCGTTATATCTGTGTCAGCAACAAATAAAACACAGAGGATGACGTCAAGGAAAAAAGTATTTGTCACAATAGTTGCCCACATATAGCATGTTGAATTATAGCTACCGTGTTTGCTAACTGTAAGGACTCCTGATTAGTATAATGCTTCGTGGAACACTGAGTCTTGCAACTTTCCTTCTACTCAGAAACAGGTTGGCCAGTTTAGTTTGGTGAATGGTGAAACTACTTTCGGTACCTTCATTGTCTCCGTATGTTCCTTCCTTTGCCTCCCGTTCCAGCTGCCAGCCATGTTTGTAGTCACCCCGGTCATGCAGGAACTTGCATGAGTCTGTCAAAGCAAAGTGCAACAATGTCCTATAAATGCACAAAATGGTGTACATAATATTATGGAACCCCAATTTATTAAATTGTTGCCAACTTTAAACATGAATGAGTCTACAAAGAATAAAGTTGAAAGGCATTTCAAATATGTCACAGTTCACAAAGACGTTATATGCTACAAGGTTTATTGTGTCTACCATATAATTATCTAGATATGTGATACACACAATATTTTTGATAATACATGATGGTCTGCTTCCATTATGAAAAAGTCTGAAATGTAAGTAGGGCACACTGCAAGATCAGCATTTCGTGGGTGCTCATGGGTAATTAACAAATCATGCTAACCAGCAGAACTTACAATAATTACAGGCACTGCCAAGTGGTACATGTAAAGGGCAAAGAGCATGAGCGATCTGCCTACGTAAATAATTAAAAAAAGAATATACACTTAAAATCGACTCACCCCCGAATCCACAGAAGCCAGTCTCCTTGTAATCCTTGCAGATGTCAGGCTGGTAGTCCCATCTGACTGTGGCCCGGAGATGGGCTGGAGCTCGCACTGGCCCCTTCCGCACCATCCCACTCGACGCGTTGCCCGCCGCCGTATCCTTCTTCTCTATGTATACGGCATAGTTGTTGATTCCGCGATACACCTTGTCATCCTCCTTGCCCTTCAGTTCCTGAAAACCACACATCTCTACAGTGGTGAGGGAGACCTTAAGGGGGGAGTGCAGAACTGGTTTTCTGAGCACCTCAGCCCCATGAATACTCACCATGTTCCGAAGCCAAAAACCAATGCATGTGTAACATGGTTTTTTGTGAGCATAATGGGTAAATAAAATATGAGGACAGGTCAATTTGAACATTTCACACAATCCCACAAAGACCCGCTTATGGGTTATTCAAAGATACTGTATTGAGGTTTCAGTGAACATATTACACTTATCTTTAATTTAAAATTAAACATGCCTTTATTTACTTAAACATGTACGCATGTAATTAATAAGGCCTGCTCACAAAGTTCAGCATTATAGTTATGAAATGATGCATGTCAAACTAAATGCCAACCAACCCTCCAGGTTCCCTTCACTCATGCTCACATCTTAATGGCCCCTTGTGTTAACAAAGAAAACAACATAATGCAAATATTCTTTGTACGTACATGCATGCACGTCCATGGACAAACCCACCTACGTCTATTCTAAGAAGTTGTGACAGCCCAAATCTGCCTCCACTGTATTCATTATTATGTGTAAGTGTTCTGTATACAATTTGAACATTTCAGGGGCGAAACATTCCAATTGTGAACACTATCTCGAGCTTATCAAATGTACTTTGGTGGATGGTAAACCGTCAACATGTTTACTCCAATTTTAAGAACATTTTAATCAATATTTCTAAGTAATAAAGGAACAGATAATGATACAGTGGAACCTTGCTTTACGGTCACCTCGGTAATACAGCCACCTCACAATTAAGGTCACCCGGAAACAGTCCCAAATTATTTATGTAACAGTAATAAAGTATAGGATATTAGTCGCGCTGATATGATCACCTTGCTATTCAGGTCAGTCACAAAGGTAGCCTTAATAGCGAGGTTCCACTTAAGAATTCCACTAAATAGATTTAAATCTGAAAATTTCTGCTTTCCCAGTCAGTAACTGGCATGTTACCTTGTTGATCTGCTGAGAACGCTCAAACACGGCCTGCGCATCTTTGTCATGCTCCGTGTCGAGTTCGTACGTCCGTGTGGCCCCCATGTCGCCTGGCCCCTCTGGTTTCTGCAAAAACATGCAACTGACACACACAATGGATCAAAGCAGCATAGCACAAAACTGGTGAGTTGTTTGACTGACCAGGCTTGGGGTAAATTACATTGCAATACAATGTATTAGTATTATTTTGTTTCCTTCCTATTACCATTACATGCTGAATTCCTCCTATTACTATTACATTTGAAACAATTACTATTACATTTGTCATAAGAATATTTTACGGTATAATGCACTGTATGCATAAATACAATAAGTACAATTGTTTGACTCACAGTCTTAAGAAGCTAAACAAGACTGGTGAATAAAAAATCTAACTTGCCATTTATTGATACCCATGCCCGAAGTATTGGAAATCATATTGAAAATGTCACGTACTTTCACCATCATCACTATGGAAGTATTATAAACTTCACTATGAAGTATAACAAATCATAAATATTTACAACAAAATATATCTATATAGTATATACAATATTTAGTACAATCTACTAACTACATTGACTAAGGATAGAACATATATATGTTCCATTTTATATTTAAATACCATACTGGAGTGAAAGACAAAAGCAATAGTCAATGCCACATAACTTGGTGGATTATATTACAGTCTAATTAAACCACATTGCTCTACTGCTGCTTGCTGGACAGTTAATTACTAGCTCAAGTACAAATACATCAGAATGTTTTGATACCTATTGTAGTTTACACTCAATTGTGTGCACCATGTAGGCAGTCACTAAACCCATAGGTAGTTGGCAACTTGGCACTTTGTAAAACCAGCTTCAAAGCTGTGAGAGCCCAGTTTAATCCCTTTAGTCAATGCAGCAGTCACACTGTACCAGTTTCTCTTGCTATGTAAACGCTCATAAAACTCTAGGGTAAGACTTCATGAGGGCCAAGCTCAAGTTGACAAGGGGGAGCAACTATAAAACCTGGAGAAACAAGTGGAACCAACAACCTAATTAAATGTAATTATGTATAATAGTAATATAAAAGTAATAGGATAATTACTATTACATTGCTAACTATTATTATTAATATTACATTGAGTTTTTGCTCGACCTGTTACTTCAATATTTGTAAACGTTACTATCACTATTACATATTACTACAGTGTATTACCCCAGGCCTGTGGTTGAAGAAGTAATCTATTGTTTTGCATATAAATTTTATATCTTGTGACTTGGTACCTTTTAAGATATTTGGTAAAAAAATGGCTGTAAATGATTAGTTACCGTGAAACCGAACATATTCAAATTTAATAGTGGTTAATACAGGCTAAGATTTTGCACTGAAATTGCCTGCAGTTCCGACTGTTCTCCAGACATTGGAAAAACATGTATTTGAATAAAATTTACACCTCAACAAACAACATTATATGATCTGTTCATGTGTCAAATTTCTTTCTGATAACTCCAAAATTATGCATTCAGCAAGCTTTCAAAGAAACATATGAAACCACGATTAACTGGCCATGGCAACATGCTGCCTGTTCTAAGATGCTACGTTGTTACATTGGCGCTGAGCGTAATGCTGCGCATTCTGGAGAGATCGAGAAATTTCGCTGTGCTATCTTCACAGACCTCGCGCTTGTAAAATGTTGTCCGCTTCAACCAGAATAGTTTATTTTGAAAAGAAATAATTGCTCTATAAATTAGAGATACCCACTAGTCTGAATGAATACGAAGCCTTTGCGTGGCAGTCATGTTTTTAGTAAAAACTTCACCATTTCACAATAGTACGCCTAGTGTGTAGTACTAGTACCAATCAATTCAGAATAAAATTTGCAATAAAATGTGTTTTTTTGTGTGAAAATTATGTTTGATTTGTGGCAACGAAGACACTAAAAATTTCAATGTTTTGCAAATCTTCCGGAATATCAACACTTAGCATGACTTCAACAGCTCACTAGGTGTACCATTAGGTAAGTTGCTAATGTTTTATTCTAAGCGTATGTAAGCTATTTCGGCATTGAACTAATCGACCTTTGGCATGAGGGGCACGTGATACCTGTCATTAACTGGATGTTTGCTAAACAAAGTACACAATATATTTGCTGTTTGTTATTCCTAAGATGTTTTAAATATTGAAATGCATACGAGTTAATGAATAACGAAATATAGTAAATGAGTCAATAAGAGGAATATCGGCAAACACGCTGCTTCGCATATGTCCACCTGGTGGGAAAACACTGGTGTTTTGACATTTTTCCCTGAACATGGTGATCGGGGAAAAGAAAACTAGTCACAAAAACTCATATAAAAACAAAACAATATGACATAACTTCATGAAACTTATTGTAATGTCCACATATCAAATTTATCTTCTATTTTTTAAAATTTGTATTTGCCTAAGTTATATTTTTTAATGTTTTGCTTGTCTCTTGCCAGGAGCTAAACTGCCCAAACACAATTCCTCATTTTCAAAACATGATATCTCGAAAACTATCATTCTCATACAACTCATATTTTATGTACTCATTGTACATGTTTTTGACCTTGAAAATGTGTAATGAGACTCAAGCTATTAATTAAAAAGTTGTATTATTGAAGCTGTTTCTAGCTCCTCCAAAGAGGAGAGGTGATTCTCACAAGACACGGAACTATTTAAAAAGGTTGTATGTAGATAAATGTACCATTTTTATTTCTTATAATAAGCAATAATTGTGTGTAAGCTGAAAGTCTTACGACCAGTCTAAGCACTTTGTACTGCAACGATTTGCAACGATTCACAAACATGTTCATTCAAATACTGACCACATGTTTCTAGGAAACACCTAATTAGTGTTTGAGTCAATACTTGTATTAACTAATTTTTTTAATACTATTTTGAGTTGGAAAAGTACTTCGGTTTTTTAAATGCCAAGTACTTGGTCAAACAAACTTGCCAAAATATCAAGTACATTTCAAGTATATTACATCAGTAATGTAGAATACAAAATAATACTTCTCTACCGATTTGCTTGTGTGATGTACATAAGTGAATGCATATATTTTCAAAAATTTTAATAATTGCCACATGAAAATATTACTACTGAACACTGGCTAAGGTGTACTTGACGAAATTAACTGAACACTAGATACTAACCCTGCATATTGTAAGTATAACATTAAAATGCGAGATGCCATGGTGGTGTGATACTTACTGCAGATTGTGTTGACTTGTACGACACGACAACTGATGTCTTCTCATCCTCACTGCTGCTGTAGTCAACATTGTTTTTGTCTCTCGCAACCAGCCCTCGGGTCTATGTGCAAGAACACACAACATTTGTAGGTGAAAAGTCTTCTTACCCACACTTGCTGCTAATTTATACATATAATTTGTCTGGCCCCACTTTTGTTGATGACTTCAACCAGGGTGCATTCAGTATATATGTACATATCTATGGTGGGTTAGAGACAGACCACCACACAGTGAGTCCAAAACAGGTTTTTCCATTTAAAAATGAGGAACTTTTTACTTTGCTTGGCATATACACCAAACAGAAGGTGCCAATGGCATTCAGTGTATCTTCTGAAAAATACAGGCAGCATGGGATGAACAAAGTTAGCCAAGTGTCAAAACAACCGGGGGTAGATCGAAACCTGATATCCACTATTGACACAAATGCTGAAATCAGTGGACCACTGTACACCCCTTTGAGTATGGGTACACACAACACACACTTAAAATAGTGTTGACAACGTAGGTTAATGGGTACCTTCTGCACCAAAGGGTTTGCACCACCCTGCTTCCTGTGTCTGTGGATGACAGATGTGTCCTCATTGCTGCTGCCTATAAATACAATGTGACAACCTCCCTCTTGCATGGTTACACAGACACAACAGATCAGGTTGTCATGATACTAAAAGTCAATAATTTTCACACATTTCTTCTCTAGTATGACAATTCTACATACAATATAATTATGAAGAAACCAAACAAGCTGATGTCAGGTCATCAGATTAAAAATAATAGGCCTACAAATTGGTTTGTTGCAGTTTATATAGATGCTCTATATGACTCCAGTTCAATGCAATCATCTGGCACAAATTACTGAAAGGTGGCTCCGGCGAGACGTGTCTGTATCATGTGTTGTATATAATTTTGTATGTAATAATCTCTTCAAGGAATTTTATACCACACACAAAATCAATAAGGGCACAGTAAGTAGGTACTAGTAAGACTATTCGGAGTACAACTATGTCATCTACGACCAAGTCGACTATAATTTATAAATTATAGAAATGCAACCACTGACCAAAGACATATTTCAAAACATTGTGCCAGATGAAAACGAAAACAAACATTGAATTGAAGACATATTTACAAGCCTGGGCACTTGTGTAGTATCCGGGCCTACCTCGACTTTGTCGTTATAACTACATTTTTGCCTAAATTTGATACCTTGGTGTGCTAGTGCCATCACTCAATGTCATGTCATGCATATTTATAACGAAAATATTGCGTGTTAGCGCACTTTTCAAACCGAAAGAGCGACTTCTTCTTCTTCCGTTAAGTGGCCACAATCAATATTAAATTATGATTATTCTGCCAGTATTCCGGGGATATGGCATTTGGAAAGAAAAACCCACGACTCGGCTTGCACCAACATACACTGTCACTGCTATATCGGGCACTGCTGTAATGCACGTCCGCAGCAGCGTTAATTGGTGCAAATCAGGTTACTCTTTTGATTTCAAGTGCGCTAAGAAGCAATATTTTCATAATATAAATATGCCGGGGCTTGGCCCTTGGGGTGATGTTGAATGAGTGGCAAAACTGCCAAAAGTGTAGTTATAACACGACATCGAGGTGGGCCCGGATAGTAGACAAGTGCCCAAGCCTATGAAAAAGGATAACCGAATTATTAAAGCTGGTCGTTTTTAATTAAACACTTGTAACTGTAAGGCGATTTGTTATATTATCGACATGATCATATATTGAATCCTCATATTATCGCCCACGTTGGATTTCTTATGCAAAGTAATTTGGCTTGATATTTCGTTGTAACGGTAAGTTTACTTGCACCACTGTTTTAAACAACAAACCTTCGTCGTCAGTTGCTTTGCGTTTTCTCGTGTTTTTCACTCGACCTCGCTTTTTAAAAGAAAACGTACACACAGGTTTTTCTGTTTCGTCTGCCATGTCGAATTCCACAAAGAATTGATTACGAACCCGATTATCTTGACGGCATCAAGGTCCTAAATTTATTATTTACATCATACTACTGTATCTTCTATTCTCCTAAAAAAAAGCTGCCTAATTACGCAACAGAATGTGTGACAGTGATTTTTTGATTCGATTAATATAACATATAGCACATAATATAACACATATTTGTTCGTTTATACCTATTCAATTGTAAGTAGAAATCGTTCAACACTGAAGCATATAGAAACTAATTTTTTCACCGCACTTTAACTGTATGGAATATCCTAGAAGCGTCATTAGTTAATGCAAAGGACGCCCCACAATTTAAGGAATTGCTAGGCCGTGCGCAATGCTCATAAAGCAACCAACATCATTGGCGCGATACCCAACTGGGATTTGCAGATTATTGAACAGAAACAGAGAAACAGAGTACCAGTTTATCAGAAAGATGGCAGCACTTGCACCACCAAACCCAACATTTTGGGTAGAATCTTGGCAACAGTCCTTAAAATTAGCTAGTTATTGTTGTGAACATGAAAACGATTGTTGCCATTTTTCAGTGAGGTTTTAGTATGGTTTAAAATATGAAATAATTAATAAAAAATAGCAATTTAATATTAAAAAAATAAAATATAATGCTATCTAAGTATTGTTGTCAACATGAAGCAGATAGTTCCAGTTTTTGCCTTGAGGTTATATTATGATTTTGAGCAATTTTAACGAAAAATAAGAAATTAGTCATTACAAATTAAAATTAAATATAGGAAAATTAACATAACAATAATTAGATAAAACATGGCATAATATTATATTTTTTAATATTAAATTATTAATTATTTCATATTTTCCCGAAAAAATGCCAAAAACCATATTAAGCCCTAACTGAAAAAATGGCAACAATCGTTTCACAACAATATTTAGCTATTTCTAAGCATTGTTGCCAAGATTCTACCCAAACTTTTTACAAACGTGATGTTTGTTACATAAGCCTGTGGACTACATACTCGACAGAACCTGGCTGCGCATTTTGTTTTACAATAATACAGAATCATGTGAGATGGGGAAGTATGTAAACCGATCGGTTCTCGGATTTAATACACGCATACGCATGCACGCTCATGCACGCTCATGCACGCTCATGCACGCTCATGCACGCTCATGCACGCTCATGCACGCTCATGCACGCTCATGCACGCTCATGCACGCTCATGCACGCTCATGCACGCACGCATACACTCATTCACACGTATGCCTACAAGTGCGTGTGCGTGTGCGTGTGCGTGTGCGCGTGCGTGTGCGTGTGTGCGTGCGTGTGCGTGTGTGTGAGTGCGTGTGCGTGTGCGTGCGTATGTATGTGTGTGCGTGACTTTTATGTTACTCTGCCACTTAAAACTACATAATATAAATACATATGTAATTAAAGCATCTCCCACTTTCATAATTCTTCTTCAAGAATAATAATGATTATTGCATATCACGTAATTACTCATATCTTATTATTCAGTGCATTCAAGCCACAACGTGAGGGCCGTTGTACTGATATGTGTGGAGCAAATGCCCTATTTGGTTAGCGGATTTTGTATGCAGAGACACCAATACACAGTGTTTTACTAAATTCGACATAGAAAATAATTAAGGAAGACGATGAAAAATGCAATGATTTACTGCCATGCATATTGATCCAGACAAATTCCAATGACCCGAAACGTCAAATATTTGCGTCGATAAAGGACAAATATAGACGGGAACCTACGGTTTTATTAAGACTACATGAGAGCAGGAACTTGATAGAAACATTCCCGGGGGACGCAATGGATGTATTGGCTTGAGGACGCAGTTTCGGAATGCTGCTCGCACGTCGATATCCCAGCGTCGACACCCCATGTGGCAGTCGTTATAGTCGACGCCCGGCTGCATCAAGGCATTACTCGGGCCTAATCAGTGTCTTAATGGATGTCTAGTCGATTTGGTTTGTGTGTTGCGTCTCGCGTCCCTCCGCTTACCCTATCTGCGGCACGCGCCACCGCGAGCGAGAACACTCGACTGACCATCTCTCTAATGCCGACTCTCAACGCCCGTTTATTACCTCCAGAAATCCGTTGATCGTTCTGCGATATTAAATCACTCTTGTTGATAACATGTTCTGATGAGTTTGTGGAGTGGGCAGGAGATTAGCGCGTAACGGATGAGTTAGCAGCTGCAGTTAATAGACTCGAGCGTCAGAGGGACATCCGGAATCACCGGTGTCTGGTGTGTTGATCTTTATGCAGTTGGATCTCTGGTGATTGTTCAATATACAGAAGAATTTGTTTGATAACTTGTTTGCAAAGGAAACGTGAACAAGTACTTGTTTTGTGTGCACATGGGCCGCCAGCGAACTTTCATAGTTGTTCTTTAAACTAGTACTCTAAAAAACTGATCGCCAACAACGAAACAAGACGTATTTGTAATAACAATAGGAGATTGTACTTAAATGTTGCCATCGCATAGTCCATTAGGTAGGCCCCTTCTTTCATCTAAGTAAGATGCATAGTTATCCATTCGCGGCTTATTTATGCGATTAAGAAAGCCCAAGACAGCATCGATCAGCGAGTTTTGTCTTATGTTTGCTCCGAGAGTTGAAACAAAGATTGAAACCGGGATATTTACCCACTCACTTTGATGCGCATCTGAACTCGCATTTTCGATTATGTGTTGTTGTTGTTCTTCTTCTTCTTCTTCTTAATGTTAATTGTATTAATAGTTTATATTACTACATATCATGCAAGTTAACGGCATTATGTGGGGCAAAACTTTGAAGACACAGAAGTGTTGAACATTTGCGTAGAATTTGCTCTCTCATAAGAGGTAGGAACACTTGCCAACACGGAAAGACAATCTAGGAGGAACTACAACCGCTACACGAGAATATGAACAATGAAAACAATATTTGAAGGAAGAAACATCTGAAAATGAAGTTATATGCATGTGTATTTCGGAACGAACCTAGATGGGAATGGCACATACGGATAATGAGCAAGGAGAGATTGATCAAGAGAACATGGAAACGAGAGGGTAACGGTAGGAGAAGAGGAAAACCAAAATTAAGATGGGAAGATAAGAAAATAAGAGAAGTACTGTCCGGTGAACAGTCAAAAGGGGGAGAAAATAGCAGAGGCTCATGATCGGTGGAGAAGACTCGTCAAGACAGATGAAGCGACATATAGCAACCTGCAAGAGACGAAGAGGATGACGAACAAGAAGAGGACGCAGGTCTACGAAATATCAAATCAATCAGACAAATAATTAAAACTACTCTATGTATCATACATGTCCTAGTAGCAATCGCGTCACCGCTTGCCGTCGTCGGAGCGTAGATTGTGCGAGTGTGTGCGTGCGTGCGTGCGTGCGTGCGTGCGTGCGTGCGTGCGTGCGTGCGTGTGTGTGCGAGCGTACGTGACTGCGTGTGTGCTGCGCCCACATGTATTCTTACGTAAGCTTATCGCGGGAGACGGAGTGAGGCGTACTATCATAAAGAAAACACATTCTTTTAAGAGTTAAATATATAGACTACGTAACAAGAACCGTCTCAAGATATCGTAAATCTCCATTCGGGTAGGTCAAGTTTCGCGATTAATCTACATTGTCAACATAAATTGTATCGGCATTATTGGCGAGCAAAAGTAACACCGGCGGGTTATATGCCAAGTCTTGGGTTATGGTAACTCTGAACGTACTTTCACAAATTCCAATCGTAAATTTCTCTGTCATTTACGCAGTGCGCGGGTGCGTTCGTGCGTGTGTGTGTGTGTGTGTGTGTGTGTGAGTGTGTGCGTGAGTTCGTGCGTCCGTGTGTGTGTGTGTGTGTGTGTGTGTGTGTGTGTGTGTGTGTGTGTGTGTGTGTGTGTGTGTGTGTGTGTGTGTGTGTGTGTGTGTGTGTACATGTTCGGGCTGGCGTAAAAGTGCGACTTGACGACTCGTAGGTAACATACGTTGCAACACTGAGCCACTAATGAAGACGCGTGCTCTATTAACTTAGACAACACGCTCGGTGTTGATGCTAGCAGCTCCGAGTAATGAGTTAAGTCAGTCAATGTGCCACGCCATTTCCTTCCCGGATAGAAGTGTTTATCAACCATCAAATCAGTCAGCCAGCCAGAAAAGAAGCAGTGTCAATCAGTTATTCGATTAACCAGGCTATCAACCGATCAGCTAAAGCGTTATTCTTGAGAAATGAACAAACAATGTTTTATTGGAAACTTGCAAACAATAATGATACAAATGAAATAATAACAATGCTTGCGTGTGTGAGTGCGTGCGTGTTTGTCCCCATGTGTGTGTGTGTGTGTGTGTGTGTGTGTGTGTGTGTGTGTGTGTGTGTGTGTGTGTGTGTGTGTGTGTGTGTGTGTGTGTGTGTGTGTGTGTGTGTATGTGTGCATTTATTTACAAAACGATCAATTATAACGTTAACTTTCGAACGGGTGATCGTATAACATTGTGTGCTCACTGTTCACATATAAAGGTTTCTCAGAAATTGTATACGATAATTTCAAGTAGATTATACCATGGACATTCAAGTTTAGTGTTCGTTGTCTACTCTGTGTTATCATTAAATAACTCGGTTGATGCTGACTCATTTATAACATATCTTAGAGCATGTAAATGCATTGGGAGGATTAGCGAGATATTTGGTGGAGGGATTGGGAGAGGAGTGGAGACTGAGAACGTAAGAAAGATGGGAGTGTAGACGGTTGGTGGAGACAAGCGTGAGGGGAGAGAGGGAAAAGAAAACATACATTAGTAGCATGAACGAGGCAAGGCTCACACCGGATATACAGGGAATGAAGAGGAGAACAACAAAAAGAACTATATAATTTCATTTACCAACAAAATTGTTTTCATATAGCTACATGCTTAGTGGATCGCCCGTACAGCAGACGGACAAGATACTCATGTTCATAGCGTTAGTGTAATTACCCGTCGATCCTTTACCTTTGCCCTCCACCAACAGGTCTTGTACACAGAAAACTAACATGCACGCTGTAGGGGAATGTGCGGCCCGATCGGTCGTTTCCCCATTCTATAGTAGTAGGCCTCCCTGTCCCGAAGGACAATAGGTTCTGCGCCTGATGAGTCAATGACTGGTGGGGCAGCGTCTGCTGTGACTATGCAGGCCAATCCTTGAGTGACAGTCTCTTGCACAGTTTCTGCAGACGTAGTTCGATGGCAAAACTGGTGCGCCGTTCTCACGACCCCTTCATTGTCGTCTCTTTTCCATCCAGGTTGCGTTCCGCTTTTCCTCGCTCGTTTTCACCCCCTCACGCACTGTTGCGCGCCATGTACTGCGATCTACGGTAGCTGTCTCCCAGGATGTTGTGTCGATGCTGCATGCCTTCATATCGCGTCGACACACATCCTTGAAGCGAAGCAACGGGCGGTCGGTGGGTCTGGATCCTACTTCAAGCTTACCATAGAGGATGTCTTTAGTGATTTTACCATCCTCCATGCGACATACGTGGCCGAGCCATCGCAAGCGACGGTCGCTGAGGAGAACGTACATATTGGAAGTGTTGCCTGCTTGAGCACTTCTGCATTCTAAGCTGTATAAAAGCACATGAATTGAATGTAACTTGACCTGCTTCTATAAAACTCGCCACATGAAAAATCAACGTTATTAACACAATTAATGGGGGTGACTCAAATAAGTTCCCCAACGGTCAAAGGACCCCACCTTCCCCTATATGTGCCGATGGAATTATCAACACCAACAACTGCAGCACCCAAAAGTGCATGGAAGGACACATGTCAGAACGCGCTAAACCAGAAACCACCGGACTGCGTGGAGAGTGACGGGATTGATGGTGACAGAAGGCAGCTCACATCCTTGGTAAGGTTATAGGCCAACTTGCCTACTTGCCTGGGGGCAGTCAATCACGCCACGTCACTGCGGCATGCGACAGCAGCGGACGTCAAAACCGAAAACGCCGTCGTACTGGGGGATTGACTGGCAGACAAGGCAAACAACGTGGTTTATGTGTGTGGAGCCTTGACGGTGTTCTGTTACCGAACCAACGAAACCATGTGCAGCGTAGCAATGGGTCGGCATCGTGCGAGCTTGGTCGCTCCATAATTGCACGTTATCCCCCGGTGCCTCATGCTGTAATGTTACTAAAATCAAGAGTATTACACACGGTGTCTATATTTATTTTATGTAGCGATAGCCTACTACTAGTCCTGTTACTTGTTGGAGAAACGAATCATCATACATATAATTGTTTAATAAATATACATATTCTTGTGAACAAAAACAGGTTTGGTTTGTTGTCGGATGTTCTTCCTAAGAACGTATTAAGTTTTGTTATAATAATTATGTATGTAATTTCTGTGCAATGTATTTCAAATTGTAACTATGAATATTCCATGCAGATGGAATCGGACGAGCCAGTGGCGGTGTAGCACATATAATTGGACGAGACAGTGGTGGAGTAGCACACATAATCGGACGAGAGAGTGGCGGAGTAACACACATAATCGGACTATCCAACAAGACCACTGGGCACGCCTGATTATTTATTACTCCGACAGCCGTCGACAAAAAGTATAGTTGAATGCAGTTCGCAAAGGCACTATTTTATATTTATTCCACACGCCTACTGATTTTTAGCAAATTCAGAGTTATTGACGGTGTTTTTTATAGTTGCAATCAGTTGTGAGTCTGCATTCTGTATAAAAACAACTGAAATATTTGTATGCTGTTGTACACGTGATGGCACCACCAATAGTATCGACATCATAACACGAATCATGTCAATAGCGACGATCGAAGTGGCATAAAGAAGTACTGCGGTTATCATCATCATTTTGTGCGGAACTTGTATAATGGGACACGTGCAATTTTCAAGTTACCTCCGACTTGGACAGAGTGTATTACACGTATATAAGTCAAACAAGTCTTACACAGAAAACAATGTACGCGTGCACGTTGAATAATAACATAGCGTCGAATTATCACAATGGAGTTCGTTACGAAACCATGCGTTTGGGTAGCAGCAAAGAAATTCACCACTGAACACAATAACACCGGTCTTCAGGTTAGGACACGCATATATGTATATACACTGTACATTACAGCTACACATTATTGACGTATATCTGGGAATAGTCACAATGCAAATCTGACGCGTTCATCCGCCGCCAGACCGCCAGTAAAGACCCCGGAGTCAGCCCGTGCATGCTGATGATAACCTTGTAGAGGCACGGGTCGGGAGGGCGTTGTTTGTAGTTGAACTTCCCGTTAAAAATATGCATGGCGTCGACTGTCTTAGCGCACATTCCCGTTATATACACGTCCTCGAGCCAAAAGAGTTCCGTCCGCGCCGTGGCGCAGTAAAGATCGTGCACGAGATCGCCGGATATGACGTAGGCAGTACCGGAAATGTAAGTCGGGTACATGAATTTGTTGTACTTCGAAGGAGGCGTGTAGTATTTGGAAGTTAAGTCCCGGATTGGCTGTGCGCCTGCTATTATGCATCCCATTATGAACCGTTTGTGAGTATTGCTCCGTAGGTTATCGTATAAAACAGGTATGTTTATGAACATGTCGTCGTCTGTCTTCAGTACAAACTTAGCATGTTTGCAGTAAGTGTCAACCCAATGCAAAAGTGCTATGGATTTAAACGACAAATTAGCATACGTGTCAACCATGTCAATTTGGATGACGTCACCGTGAGTTTTTATCTCCATAGCAACGTCAATGTCGGACACTTGCGACGGTTCTGACGAGCCGACGAGAAAAACAACTTTAGTTATTTGCTGGCATTTGTTGACGTCTGACGCCCATGAAGCGCGTATGGCGTTTCTCTGTTCAACATGATTCAGTGACGAACACACCACGACTAACAAAAATACGTCTTCTCTGCAAGTGTCAGATACCGGAATGGTGTAGCTCGGCCTAGTCGAACCGGCAATCTGGCACGCCGGGGATTCGGTGAGATCGTTATGAGTTTGTGTTTCTGTGGAATCTGACACGCTTCTGGCATCAGACAGCAGAAGGTGAAGTAGGCTGAGGAGCAAAAAGCAGGCCGACATATTCTCACATGAACCGCACGGGCCTACACCATCTGATCGTGTTTGTTGCACCGCCTGCAAACACAAACAAAACATCGTATGTTAATGTCACTGGTCAGTTATACACCGGCCATTATAGTGTGGAATGCGGCTAGAAATGTGAAAACAAAACGGAAACACATTGGTCAGATTCTGAGCTTTAAACCATAACTGAACTGTCCAGAGACTCATCCAAGATGATATTTTTGCTCGTCAAGATAGTGTTCTTTGCAGACTTTGACAAAATACGTGACATGGAGAGAGGGACATCATACATTGGCACTGAATAGACTGCCCAGTCAATACTGAATCTACTTCATAGGAAGGTTACATTGACTAGTGACGTGGTCAGTAGCTGGAGTGGACCTATTTCGGCGCAGCGTGAGAAGGACGGGTTATAAGGGAGATGATGCGTATACCCACCAGTCAAACAGTTTGCCCGTCCACGACAATGACGGGTTTCTATATACATAAACCAGTCCCTGATCCCACCCCTTTAATTTCAACGGTCAACACAGTTAGCAACACAGTTGGCAAACATCTCGTAACACATTTGAAAACATATTTGGTAATGCGTACTGATCAACTGTTAATTAACGTAGTACGGTAAGTAAAGTAACAAAGCAATCGCTTCTGGTGAGAAAAATAACTGACCGAACAATGTTAAAATGTACATATTCAATGAAACGTGCGAGCGGTATCCCCTTAGCTATATATAGGATCTATACAATTTCACCCGACATTGCGTTAAGTATGATGTTAACTGTTAAAACTGTTTTAAATTTGAAGAAATCGAAATGTAGATGTTTTCCAAATACATACGTATTCCACTGAAGCAATAACTGCATACGTATCCATGGGAAGAAACTTGTCACAGTAGGTATTACATATGAAACCGCTGTCAGATCTAGATCACACACGCAATAAAACGTTACTAGAAACTGACAATAACACATGTTAATCCCGCCTTATGTGTTTTCCCCGACGTGAAATCAGTGAAATGCAACGGAAACCACCGCTGCACTAACTGCTCCTTGCAGCGATCAATCACCCGCAGTGCTAAGGCCAGCGCGAAGTTCTCGCCAACGACTCAAGCCATCTAGCGCGCTAACAGAGCCGTCGAGTGAAGCCGCAAGAGGGTGGAATGAATGAGCGAGAGATCTGTCCGTGCATTTATCCAGCAACATGTTCTTGGGCGGCTGAACTGAAGGATTGCACTCGAAAATAATCGACGTGACGTGACGTTCGACTCCAAATGTATAAACTTATACCCCTTATGTTGTTATCGTATAAACGACAGCCTGGCGTTCCGTATGCCGAAATGGTGACATAATTGATTTACCATGACAGCACTCGTGTCTTAACAGGTGAATAAACATAATGATTGACTCGACTTTCAACGTCTAAACGGCTGTCTTAAATCCCCCTTCAGGAATGGTGGTTTAGCATGTTTAACTTGAAGGCACTAATGTTTCTCGAAAAAAGTCCGGACTTGAAATGCATTTAAATCGGATGCAGATGTATTGGTGTTTTGTCTGGACGGCTGCAAAAACGCCAAACTATTTCGAGTTATAAATCCTACGCGCCAAAGGACTTGGCTAGATAGACAGACACAGTGCATATAGATTCGCATGACTGTTACCCACAATACCACAATGGTACCCAATGCGAGGATAGCAATACAACTGGCGGGCCTTCTTGTTAGACCATATCGCCAAGAAGGGTCTATGTATGACAGTTGTGTAATTATCAGAGTGATTCCGAATGAGTCCTAGAGTAATTTTTGTCCCAGAGCCTGCCGATTTCGATTTATAATGGCGTTTAATCTGGGGACCTTTTCACTTACATACTCAGCTCATAAGGAAAATATATGGCTAAACAGAATAACATACTAAGGTAACTTCTTTTGCACCTAAATCCTCGGAAACCAAGCTCAGAGGCGCACTGTTAAATTTAAATATATATTTTTTAAATTGCAAAAACCTGCTGCCGTATCACCGAAAACACTATTTCAATGATACACAGGAAACATTGTCCGCTTGATACGTCTTGGTGTTGACAGTTTTCAATATAGGGTCTTCAAGGTCATTGTTGAGGAGTGTATTGGATTTTAAAGAGCACAATAATTGGGCTGCTTCGCTCATAAGAACGTTAGTGAGAAGGTTTCCTGGATGCTTTTACTCTGCATATATATAAGACGCTATTAAACGACTAATTTCAAAGAAACATTTGGACATTCACAAATCGTGTGGAGTAGCTAGTTTGACGATATCGTTAAAACAAATGTCTACTCCTGATAAGAGTTGTATAAATGACTTGCGTTTGTTATCGCACCAGGTGGCGCCTAGCTTCCGTTTCGGCGATGGACTCATGCTTCGTATCTGCTTTTTATTTTACGGTTGACCGGACCCAATTTTTTTTATCAAAGTTGATATTTACTTTCATCACTTTTCTCCGGTGTTGACGAACCAAAACACATGTGCACGGTATATTTGTATTTCTCAGGGCGTGAGAACAACACACATACCGGTATCACGCACGCGCACTTGGAATGTGTCTACTTCCGCTTAGCGACTGAATTATTGTATGTGGTGCATTTTCCAGCTGTTTTCCAATAATCGTAGGGCACCGAGAGATATTTATGGCAATGGTCCCGTTGCAGTACAATTCATAACTAAGCCACGCGTACAAAGCATAAATTAGCACGAGACGGAACCGTCTCAATTGTATCCTTGTCGTGCCTTCTCGTGGAAACTTGACTTGGTGAATTTCTGATTTTATTCTTCTTAAACAAAGTAACGAGTTTCTCAAATGCTTCTGTATAGTTAGAAGCTAACTATTTAAGAAAAACACAAACCTGAACGGTGTATAGTATATATTAAAGCATTGAGGAGTTAAAGTAATTATCATCACTATTTCATGACAAGAAAACATGCATGGCTGTGTCTTTTTGCGCCGATTCGATTTTTGCTCTTCTCATTTCATTTCAGACACTTTTCCTAAAACATCAACTATTGGCCATGTCATAACGACATGCCAGCTGGTTTGTGCAAATGTGTTATGAATAAATATCAGACAAATTATAAAACATATTTCCGGGACAAATGTGGCTATAGTATCGAGGCTATTCACATTCGCAAATTACCGAATCTTGCGATCAAATTAATTTATTTGATGATCTTAACAACAGTTTGCACTAATTTGTTAGAGTCTGCGCACGTTTCCTTGAGTTCACATGCTACCCATTAAAACACCCATGCAAGGACTTAAGTTGGTAAATGTCCCTCGGAGGAAGCTGTGCTCGGAAGTACATGGGTGTCGGTCTGGGCCCACCTGACGTGCACAGCTGCCAGAAACGGAACTGGCCTAGCGGGTCGGGGCTGCCAGCCGGATGTGCACCTGTCTCGGACGTCATCCCGGACACTGGCCCGTTTCTCTTCTTGAAAAGCACCTCGTCTGCGGCCCGGTCATGCAGGCCGTGCAGGTTCGACAGGGCAGATAGCGCCTGCGATGATTGGTATCTCTCAACGAACGTATTGCTGTAACAGTATATCCGACTAAATATCGTCGATCTCTTTGTTGGGTTTGTGCTGTATTCCAGTTTACAAAGCAGGGTTTAGTGTTCTTTATTAAAATAGTGATGTGGCTCGAACCTTCTTGTCCAATTAAACATACTTATAAACTTCCCTTTCTTTCGCTTGTGTTCGAGTTCCCACGTCATGTCTATTATCATTCAGGCCATTGTCCTGCTATAAATGTACTTATTTACGCCCCTCGCTCCATGAGGAGTATACGCTATCGACGACGACTCTCCAGCGCACACGATTTTGAGCAACCATCTCTATTTCTTTCCAGGTGTAGCCACCCCTCTTTGCTTCTGTAGCTGAGCTGTGCCCCTTCGCCAGGTGTTTGTGGCCTTCCTCGCCTTTTCTTCCCTGATCATTCCACTATAAATATAACATCCTTACCAAATCAAAACTAATGTTACTTTGTTAAAAAAAATCAATGTAGTTCACCAAGCCGGTATATTTTTATATTTGCAGTGGACATAATTCACCTTCATGGGAGTGCTTGTGATACTTGACAATTGACAATTTGCAATTGCACGAAGCATGAATGATTGGCAAGATTGATTGTAGACAACATTACAATATTGACGGATCCCCTTTACGCTACAGTTATCCATTTGCCCTGTGAATATCTCGTTAGGAGTTGTTCACCGGCGGATATTGACCCACGTCTCGGGTTATATTCAAGCGTGCCAGTCTCAGTACCGGTGCTGTCATCCGCGCGTGATCTGTTGTTGAACCAACAAGGACTTGTTGAGATATCCGCGACCTGCAGCGCGTCAGAAGGACGATGACCAGTTGTCTGTTGTTCTCAGTGGAAACTTGAGCAGGCCGCGCGGCAAGCGGCACCACACGAAATGCCAATTAAACCGTCGGCGAATACGCGTCCCCCGGTGTTGAGATAGCTCAGATACCGTGTATACTCCCTCATGCTCGTCCGGAATGTTGTTTCCAATGAAGGTATGCAGACACTAACGAGAGAGCATAACTTATTAAGGAGTGTCTTATGGGCCTACAAAGCAAGTGCGTTTATGTACTGGATACAATCAAGGTACCCTCGTCACTATTGTAGAGGGTTTCAAAGAGTTGCCTTACAAACATGTTAGACAGATCTAGATGAAGTGCATTATATTTGCCCCTAGAGTAGAAATGTCGGCCTAACACGTAATATAACAATATGGAAATAAAGCAACAAGATGGAGATAAAGCACTTGCAATATAGATTACATACGAATCACTACACCAACTAACATCGGAAGACATGTTTATATAAAACGGACACAGGATAAATGAAAAGCAAGAACGGCGAATTTAAGTGTAATGCGTTTTGAACAGTCATGAGGACTGGATACTGCGCTGTATAAGAACTTACCTTTTCATAGGGATTTATATTGTTTCGGATAATACTATAACCATGTAATTTGTAACACATAATTTCTAACATAATTTCAACACAAAATGTTGCTGCTCATGGAGCCCAGTGGCGCAGAGAAGAGAGCTTTAGACTCTCGACCAAGAGAACCCGGGTTCGAATCCTGTGCTGCGGTGTGGAACTTTTGGCAAGTTCGTTCACTCTACATTGGTCCAGTTCAGTCAGCTGTATGAAAAAGTACCTGGCTATAGACAGTGGTGGATAATTGTGTACGAATATTCTTCGTGCATTAATTGCAGCGTGGCTGGATGCTTCCCAAAAAAGTCGAGATGGTGTTCGATTGAAAAGTCTGCCAGGGAGTAAAGAGTAAAACGCTTTGAGCAGTCCTGTGGACTGGATATTGCGGTGTATAAAAACTAACATTTTTTACTTTTGCTAATACAATACTAAATCTGCTTTAACCTCAACCGACAAGAACATATTAACGAAAGTGACGCTTAAACTAGCGGCACATCCATCTGTCTGCAACTTCTCTAGCGTAGACTTGGGTTTAGCCTAAATTAATCTAAGTGTTAACTGTCACCATTGTGTGAAATAACACCAATAGCCGCAGTGCCCTGTATATACAATCTCTGGCGGCGAATAAACGCCGCATACACATGGCGTAAACACTGATGTGATGAACTGCGATATAACATAAACACGCCTCTTCGGTGAGACGGGAGAGTCCAGCGTCTTTCTTTGTCGGTCCGTAGTTGTGGTTTAACTTTCTCGCAAACAGTCTCCGTTTTCATCAACATATATCTTGCCGCCTGGTTTAAAGTTGGCTCTATGTCATACAACGGCCAACGAGTTGCAGCATATGGCCATATTCCCATGGCAAAGTTTATTTAAGACCGAAGTGTTGTAATGAAATATTAACGAACGAACGAACGTGAGTGTGTGAGTGAGAGAGTGAGTGAGTGAGTGAGTGAGTGAGTGAGTGAGTGAGTGAGTGAGTGAGTGAGTGAGTGAGTGAGTGAGTGAGTGAGTGAGTGAGTGAGTGAGTGAGTGAGTGAGTGAGTGAGTGAGTGAGTGAGTGAGTGAGTGAGTGAGTGAGTGAGTGAGTGAGTGAGTGAGTGAGTGAGTGTTGGGTGGACGAATGAGTGAGTGAGTGACTGGGAAAGTGAGTTGGTCAGTGACGATATGTTCATCAGTACTTTGGGTTACACAATCAGTGTCCGTTGTGATGTATCAATCCGTGGTCGATGAAAGGAACTACAACGACTCTATAGCTACGCATTTTGTCCATCCTGTCCGACATTATCATGATTCGGGTAGTATAAAATGGGTACTGCCAAGTACCACCCTTCATTCCTCTACGTCTGATAGTCATATTCAGCGTGCTAACCCATATTTTGATCTCATTTCACACGCCACACGCGCTGAATGGCGTCGACACAGGATGAGTGGAACCTTCTACAAAATCTGGCCTTTTAATCGGTATGTTTGATGCCATTTTTTAGCATCCGATTCAATTGTCAAAAACACGGTTAAAGCATGGATTAGTTATTTTCAACCTTCTTGTATAGTAGATGTATTCTTTCTAACATAACATCTGCCTTACATAAAATAGGTATGCATGTCAATACATTACAAAACCTTTGCAGTTTATTATTAGAATTGGGATAAACTGTAAAGAAGCATCATATCGGCAGAGTTTTGTTATTATCTTCCGCAAACTAATACAGGTTTCTGTAACGGAACATCGATAAGCAAACGTGTTTTTATAATGGCGAACGTTATGTGCACATGAAATGTCAAATGTTTCGTCGCGTATCATTCATTCATTGGGATCGTACACATGCAATTCAACGCGCTACCGCTACTAGTGATGTGGCAAATGTCACAGGTCAGTTGACACGTATACAACTTTGTAAAGCTACACGATAACACCGATCAAGAGACCGGTATGTGCTGTTGCTTCTGCGTAGACCCACAGACGGGCTGGGTGGCAGTTCACTACAAACTCATTAATACACAATGACACAAGATTTGTATTGGTAAACTCCGTATGTTTGTATCCATAAATTCTCTCTTGTCAACTAATTATGACGATTTTTATTTTCCTCGCAATATTCTTTCTTACAATAAACGTTGTTGTCTTAGCTTAACTCTGCCCATCACCCATACTGGTTTAAAACCTACCTGGGCCCGGAGCTCACTTCTTCGTTTCAACGAAAGCCTCTACTGGCCACAACTGCGCTCTGTGGTGGGACCTCTCCCAATGATTCTCCTACTAAAATCCCGTAGAAACAGACCAGGAACAATCTTCACCAAACCGCATAGCCACTACAGGGCGGGGGATCACTTTGGTGCAGTTGTGTTCCAGATACAGTTCTGTGTCGATATCGCGTCCTCCAACGGCAGATTACGTAGAGGCAGCGATGTAGCACCATCGATACCGCACTCCCAACTGATACGACTGAGAGGCGAGCTCCGGGATAGCCTCGGCGGCTCCAACGTCGCCCGGGGTGGGGGTGTTCGGGACGCGGGAGGCAACGGGACACAAACAGGCGGCTCAAGACGAATTAACGCCGGACTCGAGAGCACATCCGTGAGGCGGCGGCTCTGATGGAGCAACAAATTAGAGCCGCGAGCGCCGATGTTTGCTAACAACGCCAGATGTTTGCCGGTTACGGCTGTCGAATCGTGTAGCGAGAAATACGCGAATCGCCACAGCCTGCTTCTTGATTGATTGTACACTTGTAACGTTTAAGTCATGTAGCGTTGCATTGTTCTTCCTGTTGTTACCTTCCACTGCTCCCTGAAAGCAATCCCCCTCTCCCCACTTTCGCAACATTAACCCATTTTTTCCAGCTTGGTCAAATGATGTGCATCAAATACATTTCCAACTGAAATTCGAGAAACGGTTAAGTTAAATCTTAATTAACTGTTGTAACTGTGTTGTGAGTCTCGCGAACATTCGTTTATAGTAGAAACTTACTCTGTTCTGATACCACCTAATTTATTCAAAGTATTAACTCTTTCCAACTTCGATTCTATGTGGTGGGTAACTTTTAAAGATCATGCACGTCGCGCAATTTGTGAAAATTTTTGGAAACCCCACGCCTTTGTCACGGTAAGTAACGCTGGAATGTAAAACCGCTTACAATTAAGTTCATTTTTTACAAAAAAAACCTTCCCGCTCCCTGCGATGCATACATCTATAATACTTATTATTGAATACTTGTCTGAAAGATGTACGAGGCACGAAGGTATCACGTGGGACGGAATGTTGATGAAACATCTAACGGAAAAAGTTGAGTTTGGTTTTGACAGAGAGACAGGGGGAGACACTGCAAATAGCATATCAAATCTGGGCCGAAGAATGTGTCAAGCGACATAAGACGATAGAGAAAAGACGGGAAACTTAAGAGGAAATCAGAAGAAACACCTGAACATTAAACAAGTTGGGAGCAGACTTGTACAGAGAATTACATACCAAATGACTCTTAGTGAGGAGGTATTGATAAACAGATAATTGAAAACTGAACAAAATGGAAGACAGAGAAGTAAAAGACCAGAAATTACGTTGGAGATATAGTGTCAAGTGAGATATCAAAAAGGCGGTAGAAAATGGCGGAGCATCGTGATACGTGGAGACGACACTCCAAGAAAGTGGAACAGATAAATATTTCAGATTTTTAAGTTTAACTTGAACTGGCAATTGCACTTCCAACACCGCCAGTTGGCAATTGTCGGGCAAACCCAACAATTTCAATCGCATCCACCAGAAGCAACAACGTCTAAGTAAATATGTCAAGTGGAAGCGAGCGTTGATAGGTGGATGCAAAACATAATATACTGAACTGGCAGTTGGTGAGTGATGAAGCTATCATGTTTCAAGACGCGTGTTTCGTAAGTCATAAAACATACATTAACAGAACACATGCCAATATCAACGACGACCTTTAGAGAAGAAGAAATGTTATCTTGAAACAAACATAAAACAGTAATCATTTCCCACATTAAATAGGAACAAATTGTTTTAATGGGAATGAGAAGAACAGAGGCAAAATGGGGATTATGTCAAGTGTACTTCAGAAGAAAATTCCAATTAAACAAATGCCTCAAACAAGTACTATGGACAATCTGAATAATAATAATGTATTTATTTCAGACAATCATCATGTCCAAATATATAAAGTACAATACATGTCGCTAGTTTTAATGCTATAAATAATGGGATTCAAAGACATGTCAATCCTATTCTTTAGGCTAAAAATAGCCTTTCTGATTACGCATTTACCCGAGCTAACATTAGTTGTAGCAAACATGTGGATAGCGCTACATCTCATGGGCAAATTGTTCAATATCCTGAAAGAGTTGTTACATGCAACAACGAATTGCTGAAATTTTACTTTTCTAAAGTTCACCCATAACGCACACATATAGATATTACCAAAATACGCTGTAAATAGCTTATTTATTAAAGCAGTTGAACACAAGTGGAATTTTTGACGTAATATATTACTCTTGGCATACAAAAGTCTCACTTTGGCTTCCATGTCAGATTCATCTGACAAGTTATTAGAAATGTAATTTCTTTAGAAAGATTTGACTTTCTAGATTCAAAGTACATGGCCAGGGATTTACCCGCATTGTATTGCACGTCATGTTCACATCCATATGAGTAACACATATCTAATAGTGTTTGTAGTCCTTTAGCAGAAGGTGCAAACAGAAGTAGATCATCGGTGTATACAAGGTGATTAACAACCATGTTACCAAGACTACAACCGATTTGTTTTTGGTGCAGTTGTGTACTCAGATTATCCATATAAATGTTAAAAAGTAAAGGGGATAACTTCCCACCTTGCTTAACACCATTGCCTACCGAGAAGAAGTTCGAGTAGGTATTTCCCCATCGTATGCATACACTTTGATTATTGAATTCATTGCTGATTAAGATATATTTCGGAACATTTCGTTGTTCTAGTTTCGTTAAAAGTTTATATCGGTTGACACGATCAAACGCCTTTGATGCAACTAAAAATGCGACGTGCATAGCTGAACCATGTTCAATGTAGAACCTTAATAATTCCTTAAATGCAAACACGCATAACTCCGTTCCATGTCTAGGCTTAAAGCCAAATTGATTAGGACTGGTTTCAAGTACATTTCCATTCTGTTAAAAAGAACAGTGTCTATTATTTTCGAAAATATGTTCGATAGACATATTGGCCTATAATTACCTTTGTCGTTTACTCGTATATTCTTGTCTTTAATAATTGGTACAATAACAGACTGTGAAATTTATTTTGGTTCATAACCATGCACCAGAATCAATGACACAAGGGTAGACAAAAGCACAGCGTGTTGAGAATCAGCGAACTTACTATGTTCTGCATTGTAACCGATCAGTTCAACTGCACCAACAGTCATTCCCTTATTGCAAGTGGAACAATCATAACAAACTTTATCACACCGGCTATCTTCCACATCAATAAATAATGTTTCATAATGATGCTTCCACATTGACCCGATGTTTACAGCACCGTTTATATTATCAATGTTTGTCGGAAGTTTCACTTTACTGTTCGTACAGTGCTTAATTTCTTTCCAGAATTTGCGTTGGTCTTTTTGACACAACTGTTCTGCAATGTTATCAGCAATGATAGTTTCTTTCTCCCTTATATATATATATATATATATATAAATACATATACGCAAAGACACATTGTTTTACAGAAACAGTGAGATTCACGAAGATAATAGTTGTCGAGTGTGTCGTATTCATGTCGTTATTGTTGCCAATACCATAAATTCAGACAACTTATGTCGAATATATATACATGCACTAACACGTTCGAACGAACGCGCACGCGATCACACACGGGCACGCACGCACATGCGCATACCCACTCACACACACGCATGCACACACTCACGCATACCACACACACACACACACACACACATGAGCGCGCGCGCACACACGTGCGCACTCACACAATCTACATCATTCAAGAGATAGCATTTGCCACAATTTGCCAACAGAGCTTTATGACTGATCGCCAAATTCTTATTTAAAAAACTTTCGAACCTTTCGACCTCAAGTCGTGTCACCGATTACTAAAGTAGCGACCAGTTACTCAACGCAAACATAAATTATTGCGCGGTTCACGAGTGATGATAACCGCGAAGTCCGTGCAGAACTTATAAACAGCCCTGGGAACCTAGCCGTAACGCTGGTGCTGAACCGTGTTATACGTGTCAAAGGCGTGCTTCTTACATAACGCCAAGTGCTGAGAAAAAGTGACAGTGAACGCACCAGACCGGCTACTATGAGAGAATGCACCTGTTATAGTTGCACGTAAAAAGCACGGATCTAGTCTAATGAAGGTACCTAAACATTCTAAGTGCTGTGCGAATTAGCCAACCTTCTGAACCGGAATAATAAATCACTTGATTTATTTGAGCCCGCAAATATACGTCACTTTGATGGTGTCCTTTGCTTATCCGCTCTGACGGGGCGTTGACAGCCCACAACCCGATCGCGTCAGTCACTCTAACCACCAAACGGGGATAGAAACTAGTTTGCACCATTCAAGAACGCTACGACATGTTTTGGAGTAAACTGGTAATTGTATTATGTGTTTCCTTTAAACCCAACGGTTGAGTCGGCAAGGGATGGTAATGATTAGCAGGAAGTTCGCTGATTCAGTAGTACTTTGTCCCACGTTGCGGCCCTCCCTCCCTCCCTCCTTCCCTCCCTCCCACATTTTTCCTAAACATATTTATAATCGCTTGATTGGTGGCGATTTCAAGCAATCTTTTCCCGCGTAGAAATACGATGCCTCAATGCCTCGCAAATTGTTTGGGTGTTTCGAGGCAGAAATTGCGTTCTATCATGGACACGTAGGCCTACGCATAATCGCAAGGGTAGAGCGTTCTCGGGAGTACATTCCTCGTCTGATCTAGACGTCGTGGGAGGCTGCATCAGAGGTGACGTTTTACGTATCTCCTAACAGCTGCTCCGCCAGTGACCCGAAAACCCCACGGTCGGGTATAATTACGCAGCAGATAAAAAAGCAGTGCATCTTTCGCAAGGAAGTGAGACCCACTCAACGAAAGCGGGGTCCATGGATAGGAGGTGACATGAGAGCAGCGAAGGCCAATGGGCAAGTGCAGAGCCAGGCTTGGCACAGTTGAACAGGTGGAAACGTGTCTTCTCACGTATCTTCTCAAAACATCAAACGGGCCGAAACTTTAACATAAAAAGTCTGATAAGAATCCTGCACTCATGTTAGGCATCGTATAAACTTTATAAATCGTACAGCGTGAGAGCGTCAGACGCCCAACCAACCAAATGATTCTGGGTTCTAATCCTCTTACTGCAGTTTCGGATTTTGGCCAAGTTCGTTCAATCCACGTTGCTCCAGTTCACTCAACTGTATGGATGAGTTCCTGGCTATTTGTGGTGGATATTTCTTTACGAATAGTCTCGACGCAGTAGTTGCAGCGTGGCTGAATGCTTCACATAGAAGTCGATATGGTGTTTAATTGAACAGGTCTGATAGGGGATACCATGTCAAGCATTCTGAGCAGTTGTAAGGACTGGCTACGCGCTATAAAAACTTGATCGCCCCGTTGTGTAAGATCGATATATATTAACATATAACAATGAAGTTATGTATACAAATTGTGTTTAAAAAGCACATTTGGTCCGTCAATATTGGTTACTACATATTTAGGTTATATTATAAGTTTTTGTCAAAGTAGACGATATTATGAAATGAGCATATCAGTAATCGGAAGGCAGGTTGCGGTGAATAAAAACAGAGAGAGAGAGGGCCGCGATTATTATGTGATCATGCACTTGGCTAAAACAAGGACAAAGATATCGACAGGGAAGCGCAGAAACTGGGAGGCTGTAGCGATTATGCCATCAGAGAGAGTAGCATCTCTCGGTGTCGTCGCATTGTGGATACGTAACGGAAGTCAACATCAGATCAATCAGTGGCCTAAATCTATGTTTAGTCATACTCAGACTCAACATTTCCCGGAACCCGGAAAGCGCAGTATGTAACAACGGCTGTACAAGATTCGAGGAACACTAAGCTTTGATGATGATTTAACAATATTTATTGCTCTACGGGAGACATTGGCGTGCAACTTTTGTGTGTTCTCGAGATAGTAATGGGTGTTTCCTGTCTGGTCTGGTGATTACGCGGTTGATGCTACAAACAGGTCAAGAAGAAGATCGTCCGTTGCAGGAAGCGGACAAGATTAGGATCCGTGCACTATTTCCTGTACTCTACAGACGGAGATTAATTAATAACTTTTTTTCACAGCCTTCGCAATATATTTAACAAGATTTAACAAGATTGCCATCCAGAAAATTACTCTGGATGGCAGTTGGACAAGGAAGCCTTTTGGCTTATCGAGAGTCCAATACTTTTTATCTACATGTATCCCGCCTTTTTAAGGTGTGTGTCGATTTTATTTTTAAACATATTCACGCTACTAGCACCAACACAATCAGGAGATAATCTGTTCCATTCATTTACAGTCCTTTGTGAGAATGAGAACTTTCTTATATCTAATCTACACTGCTCCTTTACTAATGTAGCTTCATGTCCTCTGGTCCTTCTATCTTTCTTAACTGAGAAAAAAATGTTTCTATCAATATTTTCATAACCATTCAATATTTTAAACACTTCTATGTGATCTCCTCTCAATCTCCTGGTCTCTAGTGTTGTTAAACCACATTCTTTTAGGCGTATTTCGTAACTAAGATCCCTCAGATTTTGTATCATTTTAGTCGCTCTCCTCTGTACTCTTTCTAGCATATCTATGTCCTTCTTGCGATATGGCCTCCATGCTTGTATACAATATTCTAAATGAGGCCTCACTATTGTTTTGTACAGCGGTACTATTAATTCTTTTTTCTTATACGCTATATTTCACCTAATTAATCCAAGGATTTGATTTCCCTTTGGCGCTGCAATTCCGCACTGCTCTGAAACCTTCATATCAGCACTAATGGTTAACCCTAAGTCCTTTTCTTTTACAGTAGTACTTAGAACAGTACCCCCCATTTTATATTTTACCTCTTCATTCCCATGACCTGTGTGGAGGCATTTACATTTCCCAAAATTGAACAGCATTTGCCACTTTTCAGACCATTTGATCAACCTATCAAGATCATCTTGTAAATGCTGTCTGTCTCCATCACTTTTAATCCTTCTAAACACTTTTGTATCATCCACAAATTTTAACACCTTGCTTGTTATATCATCGTCCAAATCGTTGATATATATTAAGAATAATATAGATCCTAGTACAGATCCCTGTGGTACCCCACTCAATACCGATTTCCAGTTTGAAGCCTCCCCATCAACTATTACACGTTGTCTTCTGTCATTCAGCCATTTTTCTATCCAGTTTATTATACCATTTCCTATGCCATGGGCCTTTAGCTTAAGGAGTAATCTTTGATGTGGTACTTTGTCTAAAGCTTTTTGAAAATCTAAATAGATGATATCTACTGGTGATCCCTCATCTACACACCTAGTGATGTCTTCCAAAAAACATAACATATTTGTTAAGCATGACCTCGCTTTTAAAAACCCATGTTGAGATGGGTTTATCAAGTTATGTTTAACAAGAAAATCCACCATGTGATCTTTAATTAGTCTTTCTAATAATTTGCAAATCACTGATGTTAAACTCACTGGTCTATAGTTCTCTGACTTGTTTCTCGAACCTTTTTTAAATAACGGTATAATGTTTGCCTCTTTCCATTCTAAAGGAACCACTCCCTCTTCTAATGACAAATTGAAAACTGTTGCAAGCGGTGCGCTAATTTGTTCTACAATTTCCAATAGTAGTTTGGGCGGAATCCCGTCCACTCCAGGTGATTTATTATCCTTCATAGCCCTTATTTTCTTAGCTACCATTTCCGAGGTTACAACTAACTGTCCTAAATAGTCTGAATCTGCCCCCTTGAACTTAGCCTCTGGTACTGGCAGTGAACTAATATCTTCCCTGGTAAACACTGAACTAAAATACTCATTCAGGTCTTCTGCCATTAAGAATCCCTCTGATATTGTATTTCCAGCACTATCTTCTAGAGGACCGACCTTATCCTGAACTTTCTGTTTGCTTCGAATATACGCATAAAAACTCTTACTGTCATGTTTTATATTACTAGCACATTTTTTTTCATAGCTTCTCTTTGAATTTCTAATTTCAGCTGTAGCTTGATTAAGTGCATCTTTATAAATGTTGTAGTCTTCATCATTTCCAGTACATCTATATGACTTCCACATCATTTGTTTATACTTAATTTTTCTAATGGCTTCTTTCGATAAGTGTTTCTTTTTAGACCGTTTCCATTGTTTTTTGAAAGGTACAAATTTATCGACTATGCACTTAATTTCACTATTTAAGATATTCCAGCATTCGGTTGCTGTCTTATTCTTCAGTGTGTTATTCCAGTCTATCTTTGCTAAATATTTCCTCATGTCCTTATACCTTCCTTTGTGGAAATTTCTCCTATACTGCTTTTTACTATTCCTTTCTGATTTTACTTTGATGGTAAAATGTATCTGGTTGTGATCACTACTCCCCAGTGGCTCACATATCTTGACATTGTCAACTAATTCTTTCGTTGAGGACAAAATTAAGTCTAACACATTCTCTCCCCTGGTTGGTTCTAGCACATGTTGAGAAAGGAAACTATCTTGTACTAAAACTAAAAACTTGTGGTCCTCACTCCCCATACTCTGTAGAGATTTCCATTGTATATGCCCATGGTTAAAGTCCCCCATAATAATACAGTTCCGTTTGCTTACTTCCCTTATAGCGTTTTGTATTTTTTCATTCTCTTCTATGCTTATGTTTGGACTTCGATAAACTAATCCAACTGTTAACGTTGAGTTTCCTGTAACTATGTTACACCAAACAGCTTCTTCGCAATCTGCTTCTCTTTCTAATTTTATTTCATAAGCCTGGATAGATT
Organism: Escarpia spicata; assembly: GCA_963995525.1. Taxonomy (NCBI): domain Eukaryota; kingdom Metazoa; phylum Annelida; class Polychaeta; order Sabellida; family Siboglinidae; genus Escarpia; species Escarpia spicata. Next base: position 28,898,452 of record OZ023209.1, read on the forward strand.
CTTTAATATATAAAATAACTCCACCTCCCTTTCTTCCTATTCTATCTTTCCTAAACATTACATATCCTGTTAGTCCCAATTCGGCATGTGATATATCAGTGGTGGCCCACGATTCGGTTATACCTATTATGTGAGGGTCAATATCTTCTACCATAATGTTTAGTTCACTTCTTTTGTTTACTATGCTCCTTTCATTTAAACAAATGCATTTATATCCTGATTCAGAACAGTTTTCCAGGCTGTTCTTTGCCGATTTATTTCTGCTGTCTTTATCTATGCCTCCAGTTTCAGGCTTCTCTGTGAATCCCCCCTGCGAATCTAGTTTAAATAGATGCAGCCTGTCCCACTGTCAACAGATTGCAGCAAGTTCTCTGAGAAAACTGCTGCCCCCTTTCCACTTAGATGTAGGCCATCTCTCATGTACATATCTTCCCTCCCAACAAAGTATCCCCATAAATCTACGAATCCCACCTCCTCTTCTTTACACATCTGCTCAACTAGTGCGTTGATCGCCATCCTTTTGCAGTTTCTATATGTCGGCCCCCTTCCTCCCATTACTGGCAAAATTCCTGAGAGGATAATCTGTTCTACTCTTGTCTTCTTTAACTTCTTCACTAACTGTCTGTACTTCTGAACTATCCCAGTTGTTCCCTCCCTCTCTGCGTTATTTGTCCCTACATGTACTAGTATAGACCCTCCCTTGCCATGCCCCAGTACCTTCTCTACCCTTTCAGTTACATGTTCTATCCTAGCCCCCGGTAGACAAACAACGACGTCCTCCCCCTCGCTTAGAGTCTTATCTGTCTTTCTCATAATCGAATCGCCCATAAACACCCTCTCTTTCCTCATTGCCCCCTCAATCACTGCCTCAGTGTAGCTCTTTCTACAGTTTGCATCTGTCTGGTTGTAATCTTGTTCCCCTGTCTTCTGCTCTCCCGTCACAATCTCGTCCGTTCCATTCTTTCCTGACGCTGTTTCTCTTGTCACCTTTCTTCCTGTCATCGTCCCTCCCTACTTCTCTTCTGTCACATGTACTCTCACTTCCTTTCTTCCCGTCATCTTTCCTCCCATTGCATTTCCTTCTCTCCTCTCCCGTCTCTTTTTCCCTCCTACCTCTTTCTCTACGGTCACTTTCTGTCCTGCCACCTTCACACCTATGAATGATACATAAGTATTGGTTAGGGAATTGCTTTTCAAGAGTAGTCTTTACTCTGAAAAAGGTGTTTTGAACGGGGCTGGCACCTACACAGCAGTTGTGTTGGAATAAATATTGCTTGTTTCCTAATGGGTGGCACGCATCGATGGTTTTTACAATGCACGCCATGCATTCCCGACATAGGTAAGCCCGTTACGTGAGTGAGCGGACCGGCTGTTCTGTCAATAAAGTGTGACGCAAAGCTAAGAAGGACGTTCCCTTCGTCTTCATCGCGGGACACGGAAATCTCCAATGTGTGTGTGTGCATGTGCGTGCGTGCATGCGTGCGTGTGTGTATTTGCGTGTGTGTGTGTATATGTGTGTTTGTGTGTATGTCTGTGTGTGTGTGTGTGTGTATGTGTGTGTGCGCGCGTGTGTGTGTTTGTGCGTGTGTGCGTGTGTGCGTGTGTGCGTGTGTGCGTGTGTGCGTGCGTGCGTGTGTGCGTGTGTGTGCACGGAACAACGCTACGAGCGCAGCAGAACAGCAGTGATTAATTGTTCAGATGAGACATATCATTTATGTGGTTTGCTATTTTTCAAAGTCAGCTTTATGTTAATGCTGTTCACACGTCACTTCTAGCATTTAATAACAGATTGTATTCAACTAGTTTGCACCGCATTGTGGCATACCCACATATAAGCATATGTGGTCAAAGATGGTCCAACGTATGTCTTCATGACCACTTTACACACACTTTGCCCATGTTAGCAATTACCCCGTTGTCACGAAACCATACCAACGCCGGCTGAATGCCTACATGTCGTTACGTCCACGGAACACATATATTACGGTACACTCACGCTTGTCATATGTGGCGCGCTAATTCCATCATTAGGAAACATAATCTAGAAGCGCTGTTGACAAGTGGGCTCGTATAAAGCTAACCAGCGCTGGTTTATGCGCAGCGAAGATACGGCGGGTAGACGTAAGACGTTTTTACAGCACATGTCGGTGGGCCTGTCTCGGGTGGCCGGGGCCAGCTGCTTGCAGGAGTCCCGCGTGCCGGCTGCCATGTCGGCGTTGGACCTCGGCGGCCTACAAGACGGGGCTTGTCCTCAACGTGTGGTTCTAAATCCGTGCCGTGCCATGCCTGCATGCGAAGAGGCATAACAAAGTTGGGCGGCAGTTCACAAAGTGCATAGCAGCCATGGTTCCTATATACGTGGTATAATAAATTTATGTCCGTTCGTCCATTCCTATGTTCCTCCGCCCATCAATAAATCAAAGACTCTATGATAGTTATTACCTATGACCCTTTGGTTGACACATATAGGCCTATAAATATGTTATAAAATGACATTATTAGACTCTTGACATGAAGAAAAAAAGACAGTTGGTGCTGTGCCGTTTTCTGAGGAAAAACATATGATAACGTTGTCTTTGACAATTCGTAATGTTGGTTAACCAAAGTCTTCATTTGTCAATCTCACACTGAAGATGGTGCAGAAAATCAGACGTATAAATGTAGGACTAGTGCGATCTATAAATGTTACTACTACTACTGCGGTCCCTTGTCAATAACTACACTCATAACGTCGACACAAAAAGATCCTACCAAAGCAGCTAATTTTGATGATAATTCATTTTGATAATATTTTGTTTTGTTTCTTGGAGACTAAATGTCTACCACGTATTGCACCCTCTGCAGTGGTCTGTTGTTGGAGGTTGATTTGATGCTGGAAACACATTTCCCGAAACTAAATATAGAACAATGTCTTTGTGTTAGAAACCTTGCCATCTGGCTACGCCTGGTTCGTTTTAATCCAGACTGGTGTGCATTCATCCAATTGCATATTCAATCTCTTCCCCAAGACGTCGTTTATCTAAGAGCAATATTATCCTTTTGAGAAAACCTTGTGCCTCGATCCTTCAAGATTATATTTACTATACCCAAGGTTCTGTCTGTGGCACGGTCGTTTGAGTCTAACGAAACACGTTATCCTTACGGCAGACCTATTAATAAACCCGTTATCGAACCATTGCCTCATAAAGCCAGTTCGCACACTACACTACTGCGTTAGTCGACATTATCTTGGCGTAACGTTCCTGCTATATGTAATCGCCATTCATAAGTGAATGATGGTATAATGAATAGACTGTAGATTACATAACACTGGCGGTACGAAATATAGTTTGGCCGTCTGAAAAAGGGATTATTACGATGTTCAAGTACATCGATTTACATATTGCAAAATACCCCTATTTTTATATTATCCTGTACTGTTTTACAACTACTTTGCAACCTCCTTCCCAGAAATGTGAGATTAGGCGACCTGTGATAAGCAATGCTTTGGTAGATTCGTGCATTCCTGGTATGCTTCATTTTTACCGACAACCCTCCCGGCATGAGCACACATCGCAGATCTTAACAATGTTCTCTACGTGCGAGTTAACAGTATTGAGTTACACCTGCTACATGACGTAATAATAAGCATCTCAGTTTCCAGATAATAAAATTATGTTTCTCTAATTAGTAATAGCAGCTAAGAACCACAAATTTGACGAATTGTGCAGTTATTGACAAAATAATGAAAATTGGCACACATGTAGTTTATGACAAATAGATTCATTTAAAGCTAGGTCCCATCGCTATCGACATGGTATCTAGCCGCCATCTTGATTTTTAAAAAGCTGCCACGGAAATCTAGTACCTGGATATCTCAGCATAACAACATAAAAACAACATAAAACATGTTCTTTGTGTCTTACCCAACATATCCAGTGTCAAGGAATCCATTTATCTCATATGCGGCATCCAATAATGACGGCCATATTGAAATCCAAGATGTCCGCCATGGAAATCCATCATCAAATGTCTCAGCTTCTATGCAATATATAAACCAACCAACATTTTCAGGATTAAGGAATCCATTTCTGCCACATACTGTATCCTCAGATGACGGCCATATTGACATTCAAAATAGGTGCACTGCATATACGTTTCACGAACATGGTTTGAGTGTCTCTTGTGGTTGAGGACTCAATATGAAGAATCCATGTGTGGTACATATAAAATTCAGGTGTGCCACTTGCATTATTCCCAGATGACGGCCATTTCAAAGCATAAAAGGGCTGGCATGGAAATGATCTATCCGAATATCTCAGCTTCTACGCAACAGAAACATGACATTGGTGTCTATACCTAAATTGTCACGGTTAGTTAATCCACGTGTTGTATCCCCAGATGACAGACATATTGAAATTCAAGAAGGCCAACATCTAAAATCATATTTTGGTTTAATTCAGCTTCAGAGCAACACATAACATACTCCTTTTTATTCCAGTAATACACATGTAAATTAATGTAAATAAGCTACAAACATCAGATGATGGTCACACAGACTGTAAAGATGGCTGCCATGCGTGTGTACTTTCCTATAACATGATCTGAATGTCTGTTGGGTTTTAGGAATTACTCAGTTACATCATCAACCATCATATACCCCACAACGCAAGTATTGATTAAAAATAATATTTCAATCGGGCTACATTTAGATTTGCAAACACAGGTCATGTCATGGCATTGATACATCAGTTAGTTCAAGTCCAGAATGGTTTCTCTACTGAATCAGTTGCTCTCCAACCACAGTGTCGAAGACTAGGCAGATGGGAGAAGTTGGCGCACGACATTGTAACCTCACATAACTAATTTGATACACAGCCCTTTTCACATTTTGGTGCAATTCATGTGTTGTTGGTGGGGAATTCCAAATGGTACCAGATCCCTGGGATGGAGATGATGCTAACCAAGCCGTCATCTTCTCTCAATCAAGGAAACTGGAGATTAAGCCACACAAATTCAGGACACGACGTGGCATTAATGTTTCAGATTTCACAGGTTGTAGGCTTGTGTTGCAATGAAATAGACAAAGCGAGTCTCAACGTCAAAACGCTCATCTATTTCAACACCATGGAATTGCTATATGGCCAGAATAACCACACCTGTGTATAATGCTGGATATCCCACTGGTTACCAGTGTGCAACACAGAGTAACGTGTCAATGCCCGCCTCCTCGTGTATGCACGGCTGAAGGTACTCCAGGTCGTTGGTGGCTTTTTAGACTGTCATCACTACTATCTGATTTTGTATGCTGATGGTTATCAATCCACCGGAAACGTACGGCATTTCACAGTTTAGTGTGTGGTTCCTATATGTATTCTGCGTTCTCTTGTAAAATACTAACACATACAATAAATAATCTTCTGACGGTTGCCAACCGGAATGTAATGTATAGGAAGTAGTATTGCTGGGCAACATCGTCAACTGTCTATCAATAGCATCATCATTCAACACTTTTGTGTCGAGATATGAAGCAGTCTGCAATGATGGCTAGTACTTTGTTTGGTACTCCAGTCAGTCTGATTGTGATCATTTTCATAGTTGGCCCTTTTCAGTCGTTTCGTCTGCATATCTACTATACTATATTTGCACTTGTCCTTAACCGAGTATACCATTTGCATTACACACACACACACACACACGCACACATATTTGTTCGTGACTAAGTTTCTACTCGGAGACAACACATGCGCGACTTTCAGCGATTGGGTTTTTCAATGATGACACTAAAGATGACATTTATTTGGCAAAATTATCTTGTATGCCAGAGTGTGGTACGTAATGTTTCGTTGAGTTTTTTAATTGGCAGTTTGAACAAACTCTTTCAACTCCAACTTTACTTGTGGTATATCTGGATCTGCCACAACCCACCTCTCCAAGGAGTGTGGATCTTTTGTCAAACTTCCAGCACATCCGTCCTACTTTGTGTATAATTTACTTGATCGCGACATCGGCCTATGGTTATTGCTGAGAAAATATGTTGTGGTTCCTGCACAACAAAATGTCCATTCATAAGTTGTCAGCAAACCTCAAGACGTCTTGAGTATGTTTCCATGTAGCTCACGTGAAATCGAAATGTAGCCAGTTGTGTTGTTCATTCTTAATCAATGATATATTACTCTTTACCAATATAAGCACTGTTACTTATCTCAATACTGAGAATATAGCTCAGCAACAACTGCCAACAAGAATTGATATACACGTGAATATATAGGTATTCTCATGTGAACCATACATGGATTCCTCTACCGCAAGAGGCAGTGAGATCATGTTTGTAAAAAGTGTATACAGGGCAGCCAGCTTGAATTTCAATGTGACCATCATCTGAGGATATAGTATATGGCAGAAATGGTTTCTCTGGTCCTGGAAATGTAGACACAAAGAACATGTTTATATGTTGCTTAGAAGCTGAGAGAGACATATATACAGATAGACAGAGACATGGACAAGCCAGAAAATAGGTGACGATGACAGAAGGCGGAGAAATTGTGACAAGTCGGAAGAGGGCGTGTGCATGGTGTGGCTAACATTCCGCAATGGATTAACGAAAGAAAGATAGGTTTTTGTGTTACGTAGCGTAGGTCCACTTGCTCGCTGGGTAGACCACCACCACAAACTGTTCACAATATCCTATTTTGTGCCATCTTAGTGAGTTGACTACTTGTAAGTGTAAACTATCTTCGTCATGTCCGTTTCAAGTTCCCATCGCCAGGTGTTTCTATGTTGTCCATTATTTGTCTTCTCTTCCTTGGGTGGGGTGGTTCATGAGAGTGATTTTCTGGGTTTTCTTAACGTGTGACCAAACCACCTCCATTTTCTAACTTACAAATTATCTTCTCCACTGGGGGCTGCCTGGGCTTTTGCTATCATTACCCTTGTACGACCATATCAAATGTCATCGTCTGAGCTCCTGTATTGTTACTGTTTTGTCTGGGTACGCGAACGAATCGGTTCCATCCAGAAGTTGCCCTCCGATAGTATACCTACCAAGTATCCCGAAAAATCCGGAGTCTCCTGGATTGTGTGTGTGTCTTCCGGTCTCCCGGAATACAGACAAATCACCCGGATTTCCGCTAAAAAATCTCCAACAGCAGACCCCCCTGTCTTCAGGTGTCACGAGTCGAGCCGAGGCAGCGGAGAAGCCGAAGTTACGGCGGCACGACGGCGAAAAATATAACAGTACGGCGGCAAAAAATCTCAACAGCACCCCCTCCCTCGTCTTCCAATGTCAAGATCAGAGACAGCGCAACACGGGAAGTGTGCTGGACTTGGCAGGTATACAAGAGTGACTTGCCAAAATTATAGGTTTACCTGGTATTCGTGTCAGTTTTCATGGTTGTCGTTTTCCTTCTGTTGATGTTGAGTGATGTATGTGTTGACATTTTACCTAGAAACTCTGCTGTTTCCTGAATCTAGTCATGGCTGCGAAATATGAGTGCATTTTCTTTATTCTGCCCGCCGTTATCTCCGCTATGTTACCTGCAGATTAATCAATGGTGGCTTCGTCCCTGTCACTCGGATCTTCTGCAATGCTTCATGTGCTGCTGGCGTGTCAGTTATGTAGCCCGTGGTGCAAAGAGAATGCTTTCAACATGCTGTACCCGTCCGTCCGTCATCTTCGGTATACGTCCGTCATCTTCGATCAGAGACCATGTGTCGAATAACTAAGATTCACTATTGCGAATGATGAATGGTTGAAAGAAAGAAGTAAGGTGGATGAAAGAGTCGTATATATTTGAAAGCGTCAGCTATGGCACAGAACAGTCGTTTAAATATCTTGCGGGGGGGTGCAGACGTCACATTTATTTCAGTTTAGTAGTCATGTGTAAAAGTCAAAGTAACTATGCTTCTATTCGTTGACTGAAATTACAACACATTTAACCCGTCAACACCTTCTAGATTGTATGGTGTCAGTATGTTGCTAGTGTCTTAAAATACGTTCGATTAGGGAACCGGAGAAGAGTAACTAGGGTTGATGCACGCGACAGTTGAACGGCAGACAGTTACCTGCGTAGTTCTTGTCTATAGGCTGAATCATCATCCTCGCATGGTAAATGAGTGATTGAGTATCACATATGCGAATGTAACATCTATAGCAGATTAATAGTGAACCGTTACTGCCCAAAACTGATCAATGCGCACGTTTCGTTTCATATTCGTATTTTTCATATACTATGTTGATGGATGGAGGTTAATGGGATAATGCATGACGATGGAATGACGATCCCTTACGTCCGGTTGTGGAGAAAATTGCAAATTACTAGTCTGAAAATGAGTGTTAACTCAAAGATTATACCCTCTAAAATATTATACGTAAATATAGAGAGCAGCACACTCACATGCACGCACGCACATACATGCACGAAGCCATGCAAGCAAGCTCGCACACATACAGCTACACATTCGCTCGCGACAACACACAAACGCACACACACAAACATTGTGTAGGTATACTGGTGTTAGCCAAGTTTGGCATGTGCTGCAATGTGTAATCACTGAAGCCTCCAGGAAGGACTATTTATCACTTGACTTTGGCTGGAGGCATCACTCACAGATGACACTTTAATTGGGTTCCCTAATGAGTAATCTTATCTGCACCAGTTTTCCGTAATCAAGGAATCAATTTCAAGTCAGTTGTTACTAATGAAGTTTCACATACGGACCAAATGCCCATGATCTATGGTGCAAGATATTCCTTCAACAAATAATCGTAGACTGCGGTCTACTCCCATGACCACGGATGCATGTTCCTATTTAAATAAAATCAAACATCATCTTTACTGTAATTAAATTACTGCATGTGGCACCATCAATCAAACACTGTTGACCACTGCACACACATGCACGCACGCACGCACGCACAAACACGCTTCCTAAAATTATATATCAGATGCACAAATTTGTCTGTCTTTTGTCATGACTAATTACCTTTCCCTGACAACAAAACATAAACAAAGACTATTAAAATGCGACGCATTTACTGGTTTTCAACGTGACACATTAATCCCAAACCATAAAAATCACAATGTAAAGATTATGCCCACTTGTGTTTAAACAGTGACAATCTAATACTATAATATACTATAATATTTTACTATAAACCCACCAAAGTGGTAAGCTTCTGTGTAAATATTGCACTAAACATTGTGCGAAAACAAATTGAATAACATAGTGAAATTATCCTTGAAATACCACCCTCTCGATTAAATAGATATTGCACCCAGTATAGCTCAACAATATCTGTTGCTAATGGTCACTGCCTTCCCCACCAGAATCATGCACATTTTAATTAAACAATTCTCACAAGCAACACATACTTATATGTGGTATTTTGCATGCCAAGCGCGTTAAATGCAGGCATGGTTGTGTCTGAAAGCATCTTAATTAAGCTTATTTAAGCATTTGATTTATTACCAAAAAGAGCACATTTTACTTTAAAAAACATAATATATAATATTTAGTTTATACAATGTAGGCATTTCTCTGGCTCCTGTTATGAGAAACAACAGATTCATACATTTTGTTTTGAAGACCAACAGTCGTCTGTAAAAATGTAAACAACAGGTAATCTCAGGTAAACACTAGGTACTTTTCTCTCCCATCAATAATAATAACCTGATAACAAACCATTAAATAGTGTAGTTACTTCACATAACTGTGTACATCTGATATGTTATACATGCATGCACTAACAGCTGTTACAGTTGATGTGTGCAGATATCATTTATATGCAACGTGATTTTTGGACTAGCCACATGCTACAGCAACATAGAGAAAACAGCCATGCGAAATGATCAGAAACGTTTGGACCAGATACATTCATAAAAGGAATCTGACATTATATTTTAAAAAATAATAATCCTTAAATGTTTCTGATAAGTTATAATTAATCATAATTAGGCAAATTTATGACACATTTGTGGATAATACTTGACCTTAGAAACATGTTTCACATGCACATTTCATTAGGAATGCACAACAAATTTCAGTTGAGGGTTTTGTAAAATAAAAATACCAAAATACTCTGATGCTTTTATAACAATGTTAGATTTCATGATTTAGTACTAATTACTGGAGTATGTTTACCATCAGAAATGATATAAAACAGGAATATGATAAACTTATAGATCATATAGTTTAGCATATATGATTATAAATACCAATATATGAATGATCACAATAGCAACACTTGTTATGGATGCTATTGTAAGCACCTTATCAATATTAATAGCTTCAATGTAGCAATATCTACAAAGTCCCATAAAACAGCTGATCTGTAAACCAATGAAAATACATCCACCATTCTCAACTTCTAGAATAAACACAATTTAATATACCTTTGTTCCCAACACATCAAGATAACCACCAACAAACTATCTATCCACCCACAATTATTAAAAGAAACCTTGGTTTAACCAGGCTGACTTAGATCATCTAAAAATATAATAGATGGATTGGCTTAATAAATGCAGCAATACTATAAGACCAGGCTGTGTAAAATAATATTGAGTGGCCATTAAAGAAAACTAAATTTTATGACCAAAATTGGAATCATGATAGAAACCAGTTTAACTTAAATGGTTCTAAACGACTGAAGCAGGATGACATATAACAAGCAGCATAAATATAAAATACTGAACATATTTTGCATTCTACCACATCTTAAGAATTTCTGCATTTTTAAAGCTGATTTCCACAACATAGATTTATGCGATGACAACGGAATTCTAATCTTTGGTCTCAATTCGTCCGCCTCGTTTAGTTTCCCTCTGAGCAAGACATGAGGTCAGTTACAAACGTAATTAATTGTAGTTACAACTAATTTACAGTATTTGTAATGGGTATTTTGATATGCAACTGTAGGCATAACTAAAGGTAATTGAATACACTTACTCAAGTATATATGTTCTACATGTCATACATGCTTGTTAATATCAGTGACAACTCATCTCCAGGGTATTTTCATACCTTGACCGTTTACATAAAAATATGCTGTAATATTATAATTTACAATATCACTAAAATGTACAATCCCATGTTGTCATTGTAACATTTGATAAACATGTCAGGCATCTAAATAAAACTTTTTTATCACAACTGATAAGTTTAACCTACTTGATTTTCAACATATCGGCTACCGTCAAATCCTACAATTAATTTTCCGATGACGGCTACTGATGCTAGCCGAAACATTTAAGTTAAACTTCATATTTGAGTTAAGAAAATTTTGATTGATTTGCAATGGAGTAACATCGCATAATTTGTCCCGGCACATATGTGAATTTGACGTAAGCCTATCTACAAATACATGAACACAGGAGATTACAATAACAAAGCTACTGTAACACTGCACAGTAGAACACATGTGCCTGACTAGCTGGGATGAACATGTAATTCATTACACACGTGACTTGGCACAGCAAAGTGGATATTAAGCTGCAAAATGATGAACTCATTTTGTACACTTTTGAAATGCGCTAATTGTAAGCTTTACAGTGATACTTCATTTGTTAAAATATCTTCTGTAGATTTTTATTTATTGCTAAAATTAAACAAACTTTTAAGTGACCATTTGAAAAAAAATAGTTTCACATTTAGTATTTTGTTAGTTTTTGGTTATTTGTAGAGGAAAATAAACCAGACACTGAAATCATGTTGCATCCTGGCATTGTTTGCTTGAAGTTATATTTACTGTAAATAGCCAGGTGTTACAAGTGATACACTTCTTCTTGCCCATTTCAATATTGATACGTGGTTTATAATTGTATATTTGGCAAATTCCGTGTTATAATTGTTGTTTAAATAAACTAAAGATGATAATTTTTATAAGATATGCATTTCTGTCAAAATCAAAAAATCTAAGGGACCTAGACAGCTATTTTTGGTTGGCCTGTGCCACTTAATACCCAATCCGGTTCGCTGTGACAGGTCACATATAACTGAGCCTAGATCTACGTTGAACACGTGAAGATGGGGGAAGATGCTGGCCTGGACTGCAACCCATCACTGTGGTTGATCTAGTCGTACTTGGCGATCCACTTAGACGGCTGTTCACACGTCTTCTTGCCATTTCCACAGAAGCAGTTGTAGGTGGATTCGGGGGAGAAACCGAGGATCTCCCTCTCCTCGTGGAGACGGAAGGAGAACGTCGAGTAGGCCGTCCCCATGAAATATCTGGAGACGCAACAGTGTTTTTATTCACATAAGACTCTCTGTTTATTGCATGTTAAACTTATAACATGATTGGAGGTTTAGAACAACTAGAAAAAAAGAAATTTTGTTATCATTTAACAAACTACCTTTTTAATAAAAATGTACTGCTCAAAGTGCTTTACGCTTTACTCCCTGGCAGACCTGTTCAATTGAACACCATCTCTACTTCTCTGGGAAGCATCCTGCCACACTGTAAATATAATGCGAAGACTATTCGTACACAAATATCCACCGCTGTCTATAGCCAGGTACTCATTCAAACAACTGTGTGAACTGGCGCAATATAGAGTGAACGAACTTCCCCAAGATTTGACACTGCAGCAGAGGCTTCGAACCGAGGTTCTCTCAGTTGAGAGTCTGAAGCTCTAGCCACTACATCACAGCGCTCCACACAAAAATATCTTAACCATGTGCATTGCTTAAATCCCAGATGTGTGTAGTGCAATTAGATTAGAAGTTTTTATATCTACATTTGGATTCAGTCAAATTTCTTACAGCCGTTTTCAAACTGTAATTTTCTACGATACGTTTTTATTTAAATTGCACACTCAGTCCTTTGTCAATCATACTGTTTATAGTGTAATCATCTTATGTCTATAATATGTATCGTAGTTTGTGTTTATGGGGTCACACGAAGATGGCACCTAACATGCAATGTGGCCACCAACACTTCATTTTTTAAATGGATGTTTTGTGTATACTGTTATGTTGTTTTTACAAAATAACTTTGATCTGATTTGATATGCAGGATCAATTTTTACCAGTTCAAACATTTTGTGGTAGATATACATGTCTGCGAGCACAAATATAATCCAGGGCAAAAATGCATATATACATATATGTATACATGTGACACACATTTATGATGCATGATACCTATGAATAACAGTGACAGTCAATAATGAATAAGCTTTTTTGCTCTTCAAATTTTCACCTGTCCAAATTAAAATTTTAACCCATCCAAAAACTAAATCAAGCCATCCAAATGACAGGTGGTTGGGTCTCTAGTTCAACCTACGCTGGGTACCTACTGTGTGTTAAACTCACATTACAATTGGAGGTTTAGAACGATTAGAAAAATTGGATATTGTCACCATTGAAAGAACTATCTGTTTAGTAATGCTTACCAATACTAGCACATCAATCTATTGAAAACTTGTTTGCATTGTACACTTGTCTTGGGAAAGCCTAATACGTTGGATTTGTTGCACAACTGAGCTTGGGATTAAGAGAATATTAGCCCATCTAAACTTATATATTAATAAGCTGTGGCACATTGTAATAGTATCTCCTCCTAGGCAATGATATTCACACACTTGTTTATATGTTAATTCACAGCCCTGGACCATTGGCTTCTAATCTACAGATTTGCAATGTATTTAAAAATCAAAATTTTTTCTTTCTTATAATATTATGTTTGCAATACGCTATGCTTTTCAACAAAGCCTTAGTCTTACCTAAGAGCATTGTTGTCATGCAGTTATAACAACTGGGAGAAATTGGTTTAAAAGATCAAAATACAGTAACGGTGATAAGTAATTGATTGGTAAAATGTTGATGTGTTCCTCCATGGGTAGGTGTAAGCTGTTACTACAGGAAGAAGATTAAGATCACCTAGCATGAGCACAGATCCACTGTTCAATGATGGCGATGCCTCCGTCCTTGTACTGGTCAAGAAGCTCCTTGGTTCTCTTAAACCTCATCACAGTCACACCCTTCAACTCCTGCTTCAGCTCCTTAAACTCTGAAAGACAACCAAACATGCCACTTTGTCTCAGCCCAGTCATAAGCAATTCTACTTCTGCATGTGCTTTTAAAACATTGTATTTGAACAATATGTTTTACTACACAACAGTGATATTCCACGTCACAAACTGCTTTAAAAGGTCTATAACAAGTTGATTTATTGACACTACTGAGAATGTAGTATACCAATGTCCTTTGTGCATTTTTAAAAGATATTGATGTGAAACTTTTTAAGATGTACCTACAGCATCATGCAGTATGGTATTTTATGTAATTATTTATGTTTACCAGTAGTATATTGACTTGCTTGTTTATGTTTTAAACTAATGACCTTTAGACAGCAAAATGTATATTTTATCAGGTTTATCTTAAATAAACAATGTTTGTTATTACTGTTTGAATTATGTGTGTATTATTACTTACCCGGGGTATATTCTTTTTTGTACATGTATATTTGACCAGGACTATGTAATATGCAACAATTAAAGCAAAACAAAGACAAATGCTAGCTACTAGTACCTTCGTCAGGAGCATCAGTGGAGATGTAAACAACGTCAAGCTTATTTTTCTTCAGGGCCTTTTTGATCTGCTTGGCAGCATTCTGTATGCTCGGCACATTCTCTGAGTGTGCGTACTTGTAGTCTAACCTTCTCAAGTGCACGGCCATGTAAGGGCCACCCACTGCAGTCCCCCGCTCTCTCTACAAATTAGAGACACAACTAGAATACATACACATCACGGCCATGTAAGGGCCACCGACTGCAGTCCCTCGCTCTCTCTGCAATATAGACATACAACTAGAATACACACACATCACGGCCATGTAAGGGCCACCGACTGCAGTCCCTCGCTCTCTCTGCAATATAGACATACAACTAGAATACACACACATCACGGCCATGTAAGGGCCACCGACTGCAGTCCCCCGCTCTCTCTACAAATTAGACACACAACTAGAATACATACACAGCGTTCGAAATAGCACTTGTCCGTTTGTCCGGGACAAGTGATTTTTGGCCCGGACAAGTAAAACGACTCTACATGGTTATCCGGTGGACAAGTGAAAATTTACAGTAAATAATTTGCAACATTGCAAACTTTTTATTTGAGGAAATTCAAACGTAAATGAAGTTCGCTAGCGATCTCCCGCATTGCAATTTTGTTAGTGTGTCGGCGTCTTGTCGTTCCGCCGCCAGTGTGTTATACGCGTCAGCGTTCGACCGAGTTTAGTGCCTGTGTTAACAGGGTCATCCGCTGAGCGCACCGACCTAGCTCTGTCATACGAGTAGGACAGACTCCGCATCAGCCACCGTTGATCGAGGTTGTATTTCATAAAATCGTTCAGTTTGGCTGACGTACAACTCACGGATCATATTTGATGAAATTTGGAAATAGTACACTTTGTATCGCTACCTGTTATTTGAATAATTATATAGTTTTAACCACCGTTATGCCTAACTCACGCAGACTCGGCAGTCTTCCAAGTCATCGAACGTCCGATCCAGTCCAGATCGGTGACAATTTTCAAAACTTGTAACTGGCTGTCTGGTAAATCTATGGTGGTGGTTGATAAACGGAATATTAATGAAATTTAAGTTCTTGTATCTATGTAACATTTATTTTAACCATAAATGGCGAGTTTTCGAAGCCGAATTATGCAAAACGCACAGCCGGGGACGGAGTGCCAACCGCCGTTGACATGTCGGCTTCCGCCAACTACGGCGGTCCGCGCGCGGCAGCAACGTTACGACGTAACTAAATCTAAAAATTAGATTCCGCCTGGTAAATGTAATTCAGGCACCGTTAAAACTGTTTTATCATCATTGAAAAATATGCTGATGTTCAATTGAATATTATATTCGTTTGTAAAAAAAAACAGAAATGTGGTAATATTGAAGTTCAGAGGTTGAACAAAATGATATCAGATTATATAGTTTATTATTATTTTTGTGATAACATTTCCTGGCTTTGCATTGGTCGTGTTCCTGATGGTTGAGTGGCATCTTCAATGACAAACTGATGCCAACATTTTACAGCAGTGTTATATGTTATATATATATATATATCATATTAAACATAAACAGTTTTTGCAAATATAACAAAAAGCAAGACAAACAATTGTCTCATTCCTATCATCGTAAAAATTATGTTATTAATAAAAGCGTTCATATAAGCATCACAAAAATATTGGTATACATCATGTAATGTGTCTACTTTTAATATTCGTGATGAATAATAATTATAACGCAGGCCTCGACATTAACACTGGCCCGATGGCCCGGCGCCTTTTTTGAAGCTGTCGGGCCAGTTCGGGCCATCAATTCTTATATTTTACTGGCCCGACGGGCCACTGCTGTTGGCATTGGTTTCCGGTTCTCGAACGCCGCCGAGACGAAGCGGCGGTCATGGCACAACCGCATCGGTTATCAGATGCAGTTCGCCAGAATTCTTAGACCCGACTCAGTTATAGGACATTGTAAACATAACGTAGATATTAATTTTGATGAATAATTAGTCCAAACTCCAATACTTATCATGCGGACGATGGCGTGCAAAGCCTATTTTGGGTGGTGCCACCTAGCGAATGAACCGTGAAATAGTATAATGCCTTGAATGACGTGTACATGAAAGCAGTGTCAACTCAACTACCGACTGACTAGCTGTCGTCACACTGGCCACACTTTATTTAAACTTGGCAAATACTGTATATATGCATCTGAGTACACACTTGAACAATAGTGTTAGCTTTGGACATCTCACTTTTAACAATCAATATGTGTATAGTAACTTCTAATAACTTTGAATTTGTTGGTAAAATTATTTAAAAAAATGTTTTTCACCTCAGTGTGATGTATCAGCGTATTTTTGACGGTAACATAAAATCCGGGCCAGTAACTTTCACAGGCGGGCCACTAACAAATCTACTGGCCCACTGGGCCAGTGGATTCAAAACCTTAATGTCAAGGCCTGTAATGGACCGGAAAATAGTTGCAAATATAATTTAGTAATTTCAAGATTGGCAGATTAAATCAAATTGTGTCTTTGATCACAAGTCACTCAGATGTTCATGCAACGAAACAGCAGGAACATTGTGTTGTTGTCATAAAAATGTTTACGTTTTTTTCCGAAGCTTCGATTCCCCTTGACAACCACTCGGACAAGTTAAAATTTTGGCGGACAAGTAGATTTCAAAACTTATTTGCCCGGCGGACAAGTAAGTATTCTGGCTTATTTCTATCGCTGCATACACATCACGGCCATGTAAGGGCCACCGACTGCAGTCCCTCGCTCTCTCTGCAATATAGACATACAACTAGAATATACACACATCACGGCCATGTAAGGGCCACCGACTGCAGTCCCTCGCTCTCTCTGCAATATAGACATACAACTAGAATACACACACATCACGGCCATGTAAGGGCCACCGACTGCAGTCCCTCGCTCTCTCTGCAATATAGACATACAACTAGAATACACACACATCACGGCCACGTAAGGGCCACCGACTGCAGTCCCTCGCTCTCTCTGCAATATAGACATACAACTAGAATACACACACATCACGGCCACGTAAGGGCCACCGACTGCAGTCCCTCGCTCTCTCTGCAATATAGACATACAACTAGAATACACACACATCACGGCCATGTAAGGGCCACCCACTGCAGTCCCTCGCTCTCTCTGCAATATAGACATACAACTAGAATACACACACATCACGGCCATGTAAGGGCCACCCACTGCAGTCCCTCGCTCTCTCTGCAATATAGACATACAACTAGAATACACACACATCACGGCCACGTAAGGGCCACCGACTGCAGTCCCTCGCTCTCTCTGCAATATAGACATACAACTAGAATATACACACATCACGGCCATGTAAGGGCCACCGACTGCAGTCCCTCGCTCTCTCTGCAATATAGACATACAACTAGAATACACACACATCACGGCCATGTAAGGGCCACCGACTGCAGTCCCTCGCTCTCTCTGCAATATAGACATACAACTAGAATATACACACATCACGGCATACAAACCACAATTACGGCATGTTATACAGCGCATAGTTATGCGAGGTGTTTTCACACTAGGCTGAAAAAAGGAGTCCGTATTTTGCTGTTCTGAGAATCACTAATGTTGTCAAGCATATATCTATCTGGCTGTATCTACATACTAATACCTGTTTCTGTCAAATCTTGTGGTATTCACCTACTAATATCTGTCTAATATCCGTCAAGAAGTTATAGTTTCTATATGGAGCATCCGTACCAATACAAACCCCCAATAATCCAGAAACTGTGACATTCGGCCATTGTTTCACTTATCCCACCCTTGAGTCAGGACATCGACAGTGTGAATCAGAAACTGGTACAAACAAAAACATGTCTGTTTATAGACAGTTTATTGGGACAGGAATACCCCTGGTTTATGCTATAATTATTATTATATACTTGTTTATCGAGAAAACGTGTTAAACCCGACACATAAACTGGGGACTGAAGAATCCAGATTAACAATGTTCTACAGTATTAGTATTTATATTTCATTAACTGACGCTGACAATGCTGGTTTTCAAAACACATGGATGACTGAACCTAGAATCAGCCATGTTTACTGGTTCTCTAAAAGTTGGATTGAGACATTGTTCATCCCCTCTAGGGTGGGAAGTGTTGGATAAGTACCCTCATTGTGCGCCAGTCTGGATCAAGGACTGTCTTATCTGCCTCATCCGTAGACTTTAAGTTCTCTTGTCGGAACTTGTCCGCAACATCCCGCAGATGTTTGGCAAACCTCATGCTCCGCCGAGCCTAGAACATCCGTCAGTGAGTTCACATCTATCATGAGGTATCAACAGTGTATAACTGACACATTCTGTACGATAGTTCACTCTAGTAAATTTCTTGTTATCATATGAAAAGATAGGTTTACTTGTATCGACTTTCAACCTATTTGTTAAGATGTCTTAATTAGAACAGTTGATGTCCAAGTCGGATAATGTAAATTATTTTTTATATGTTGAATGAAATGTATTCTCTAAGGCACTTTATATAAATGTCTTTTCAAACAGGAGTGTTATGAAAATAGCAAACAAACAAGAGTAAAATTATTAATTATTTATGGCCATATTGTTGCATAATCAATAAACATCATTTCAGTGACTTTAGTGGTATATAATTATGTAGAATTTAAATGTGACAACATTAATTCATGCCTTCAATATATAGTTAATTATTTTTTTGTTTCTTGGCCATATAACTCTGTAAAAATACAATCTATAACAAAATACATGTACCGTATTCGTTCTTTTTAGCATACATGCCCTAGTTAGCATACACCCTCCTTTTCCAGCAGGGTCTGACTTCAGTCTATGACTAAAATTGATCACTGGATCCGTAATTTGTTTGTAATTCCCTGTCAACCATTGACAATATGAAAAAGAAAGTTCCACCTGCATCCACAGCCTTTGCAAAGTTCCAGTATCCTTTTGACCACAAAATCACCATCACATGCATGTATAAATCACTTCCAGTTAGCTTTTGTTACGTTAACGTGTGTCATCCTAGTGGAACTACCTTGAATGTATGCAGAGGATGGCAATGCTTGCTCTCTAACTTTATCCGTGTGTTAGCACCATTGTCATGCAGATCGTTTGTCTTCTATCTTATCTTTCCAATGTGAACTAGATTTAAATACTTAGTAACCATAAATAATTGACAAGATTGTGTTTTCTAATTCAGAGTGACATGCGTGTAATTGGCGCCTTGTTCTAAAAACGGAAATGAATGATCACATAGTGGAGTACAGTAGAAACAACAAAATACACATAATTTCCACCATGTCGTGTCACCAGTTTGTCATTTTCACACTGGTTTGAGAAACATAATTTTTGTAACTAAGAATATTTTGTAAGCGTACTGTACGCTAAAAAGAATGAATACGGTATGTGAGATCACACATTATGGCTATATAAACATACCAGTTCATTCAAACTCCAGCCATGTATGTTTAAGAAGACATGCTGTTAAGCAGTAAACTACTGCCATGCTTCCTTCCATGTATGTGATGTCCAATTTAGCTTTATACATCAAGCAACAATTGGATAATAGACACCACCAGGGGTAGAATGCATTGGGTGAGGCAGGTTTGGGGTAGGGTAACTGGATAGATACATACAGCGACACAGGGGCAGGTTTCATTAAGATACACACAAGCTCATGAGGGTTGGCACTAATAGTGTTTTGTTTAAATAGTTTTAACAGATTGTGAAAATATAGTTAATAAAATACTGGTCTGATAGCAGAGCAAACTAGTTTTCAATGGAAATGCAGATGCATGGTTTGAGAAGATTAGGAGAAATACGAAAACAATTTGTGATGGTATCAGTGATGTTATTGCTAACAAAATGGTACTGTACCATTTTGTTTGCTGTAAAATACATCTTGTTTGGTTAAAAATAATATCCATATAAAACATTAAATATAGCATCAACTGTTAATATACGAGTACATAACGTACTTAGTAATTGAGAAATGAAGATTATTTTGGCATTTTGATTAAACAAAAATCACCAACTAGCTGCATATCAACCAATAAAAACAATTATACATTCCATTAGTGAAATGAACATCTGTTACTCTTATGGGAAATCTGGCGTAATAACCCACATATCAAGGTTCAGCAACAACAGTTAGTATTAGTACAGCAATCTGGATAATGTCAGTAATGTTGCTTTGTCTGGAGTGAGGCAAACAAGACCAACTCTATGACTAACCAACTATGTATCTAATTGTAATAAAACTGAAACTGTTCACTCACAATCTGTTAATTAATGTTATCCAATATTGTTCAGTTTTATCTTAGAAGTATGTTAACCAGTATTGTTCAGTTTTATCTTAAAAGCAGTGTGGCCAACCAAAATACAGTGGTTGACATCAGAAAGATATCTGATATTTCTATTAACTTAACTAAGATTATCTATTTGTTTGACATAAACTAAACTCAACATGATACAATATAAATTTTAGATTAATGGCAAACACGAAACAGTTCTCTTTCAACTATTAAAGTTATGACACCTGACATTTGTAAATATGACAGTATTTTGTCTAATTAGCAAATTTTTATTATTTATGTATTCTTAGCTGCACCTGAACAGTAACCTAAAACACGAATATTTTTTAAATGTTGCAGCAAATGTATTTATTATTTATCTTAATGAAATGGCTTATATTATTAATTTAACTAACTCTTGAAATAATGTGAACAAACACTGTAACACACTCCAGCAAACATCATGACATTATCCTATAAAGCAATGTCGCACACCGGGTCGAGAACTGTTACTACAAGGATATGTAACATGCGACAGCCAACGTCATTGCACCAATGACATCACAGCACCCAAAATACCAGCATCCTGCAGTCAGATCTGACCGCACACTTACTGTCCACCATTCCTTGCTCCACTCGGAGTGCATTCCGTGGGTCAACTCCTCTGCTCGGACGAGAAAAACTGACCTGCGAATAGTGAATGGAAAGGATGAGAACAGAAGAACAATGACTTACAGTCCACCAGTCTTTGCTCCACTCCGAGTTACTGCCATGTGTCAGCTTTTCAGCACGTCCCAAAAATACAGTATGAACCCTGGTGGGAGAGAAACAAACTGAACGGGTGTTTGCACATCCACACTTTCTGGGGTGAGTAATCGAAAAGTCAGCTGTACATGTACTGTGGACCTCACTATTAAGGTCACCACCGGGACCGGACCTAAGTGACCTGAATAACGAGGTGACTGTATTAGCAAGATTAATTTCTTATACTTCACCCTTATGGGAATAATTTTGGATTGTCCTAAAGTGTCCTTAATAGCAAGGTGGCTGTATTACCGGGGTGAACTTAAAGCAAGGTTCAACTGTACAGCAAGATGGTGCAAATATTGACAGAGAAACTTTGTGGAGAACAGTGCACACATGTTGCAAGACTAAAGCAGAAGAGACGAAGGCTGTGCTCTAGAGTCTACAGAGAAGGAGACTCACAGTCCAGTAATCAAGGCCATGGTAGAGAGAGGGGAACATCTCGGCTCTCGCAAGAAACACTGACCTGGAACAGGATTATCTACTTTACAGCAAGCTTCCTGTTGTATTTATGTTGAATGTTACAGATTGCGCGAAATCGGTGAGCAAGGTCTTCCTAAGAAATGGTATTAGATGTACTGGTAAAACCCTGACCAGTCATTGGCATTTTGCAGAACAAAAAGTTCTTTTCGTCAAAGTCCACGTGCAAAGCATCAGCATGCAAGTTTTAAGTCATGTCTTGCCTTGGGGCTTTAAGACTTGTCTTACTTTAGTTTTATTACTTGTCTTAAAGCACCAAGGCACTAGTAAGCAAGTCGAAAATGTTCTCACTTCTGGGATTAGTATAACGATAACTTGCATAAATTTCTTGTTGTCTGTTATTAGTTAACATCACAACCACCCACTAGCATTTAGAACTATATAAACACAGGTATGTTCTTATGCAAGGCCACGATAATCAATGTATTGAAAAGCACACAACAAACATCATTGGCACTGGCATCTACAGAAAACAGTGTCGCCACCTGGTGGTTCAGCTTGACAAAAAATGACAAAGTTTCTAAAAATTAATAGTGAATCTGCCTAGTCTGGCATTTAGACATATCTGCAATTACTGACGAATAGCATCAAATGCACAACCAGAACATATTTGAAGTCACAAAATAAAGTTTGTTGGCAACAGATCTCTGATGGTGGCAGCTGTGATTGGAGAAGATAAAATAGCTTCAACGCTTCAATAGTTTGGGTGGACATTGAGGATTTCCAGGGTTGGGGGGACTTCTGGAAAAAGTATACTGATTGAAAACAATTAATATGAGATAAGATCAATAGCCCAGATGTGTAGTGCAAGGAAAGGTATATTTACTTCTCCACTACTCTGATATTATAATTAGTGATTGATCCCATGGCAAAAACAACTCGGGTCTCCCCCCAGATAAAGAAGACGCATGCCCACAAACACACTGAAGGATTCTTAGACAACACACATCAGATGCTGACATGGGTTTATGTCAATAGATAATTAACAATGCTAACACACGAAGATAGCATAATATCTATACAGCAATTGGCAAGTAATAATCACACAGAGTAAATGTCAAGATCCTTAATTGGTATGTCAATCTAACTGATATAGCTGTTACATATGTACATCCAAGTTGCATTATTTGTCATAAATGGTTTAAATCGGGATGGTTTAAGTCAGACAATGTAAACAATGGAGTTTTCTCACATGGGCAGATGAAACATAAGAGAAAGAAACAAGTAAGCACTCGCACTAACTAACTTGATGTTATCAAAATACACATAAAATAACTTACGTGGAATCCATATCTTTGATTAGGAATGGAACCAATCCCTTGTATTCGAGTTGGAGGGACAAACACGAGAACTTCTTCCCGTAGACGTGTGTGTAACCCCAAAACCACCAGCGCCACCTACCATCTTTATCCTGCAACACAGACAATGTAGCGATGATGTGGATTATTGGTATAGCCCTACAAATGTTATTAAAAATAGCAATAATATTTAATATCTAATGTGTACTAATTACATTATGTTTTCCACAGTTGCTGCCATTAAATTTATATTCATATATATGTCTCCTCCAGGCGCCAAGGTCCAGTTACTTGTTTCTACATTAGAGCCAGACCTGGGGCCGAGTACATTTTCATGAGTACGAGTACGAGTACTTTGACGATGGACGAGTACGAGTACATTGCTAAAAGCTGAGTACGAGTACGAGTACGAGTACGAGTACATTCTCATGAGTACGAGTACGAGTACAAGTACATTTTTGTAAATATAAATATTAAATAATAACGTATTGCAAAATTATTAAAATGAATCTAATTTATATAACTCAGCACAAGTGAATATACAATGGCAGTTGATCCATTTTTTTATGAGGAAAATTGTTAAAAAAACTCTATTTCATTGACAATGACATTTATTTATGTGGCATCCTATGATTTCTGCATCTATTTTCCATTGCACCGGATGAACATGAGTTGTTCAAAGGTTGAGTCTTTGAGGCTGCACCGTTCAGGGCGGAATACTTTCCCAGCTATGCTAAATAGCCTGTCAACTGGGGCTGATGAGGCGGAAATGCTGAGATGATGGGGGACCAACTGAGCCAAAGTGGGGAAATTGTTGCGTTGACCCTTCCAGAACTGCAATGGGTCACTGTGACGATCTGAACACGGCTGACTGAGGTATTCGTTCACTTCTACGGTGATGGCAGATTTGTCTGAGGAGGTGGTTGATGCATCCGAATCCTCCATGAAGTCGAATAGGTCATCTTGGTCATTGATATGTCTCTGCTCCCTCAGTGTGTGTTCTCTCTGACCTAGACTATCATGCCACATGGCTTCACTGGTGTCACACTAAGTTGGCACCGGATTATATTAGTGTAGGGTGACGTCTGACTTGAGCCACCTTACTTCTACAGAGGAAGACTGGCAGTTCTTGTTCTTAGCAGTTAGCACTGTCGGCCAGTGCCAAGTGGCATGGTCTCCAGACTACATTAAATGCATTCCCTGTCTAACAGGTGGGTTAACTGCTACTAGTAGTTGGCTCTTTATGGACATCCTGGTGGCTTGATTAAACAGTTTTATGGCCTGAACTGATAGCCTACAATTATTGTTTGCTTAACAGGGTGTTTCTGACTGGGGAAAGATGCTGCCTGTTGCCATGTTAGGGTATCATAGTCATGGACTCATGGCTATTAGAGAATGAGGATGTACTATGTGTAGGGATGGCAAGGTGGCATTCTATGTGAAATAACAAAGTATTTAAAAAAATAGTTGAGCATTTAAATATTTCAGGAAAGTTTGATTTTATAACTGCAAATAAATTAATTGTTCCCAGTATATATTGAGAAAGTACTCAGATGTACTCGTAAAATCTGAGTACAATGAGTATGAGTACGAGTACATCAAAAATGTACTCGAGTACACGAGTACCGTGTACTTCCGCCCCAGGTCAGATTAGAGCTATATAAATTCAATGTATTCAGAATTTATTATCTGCTGCCATAACTGGTGACAGCAGTTAAGGCAGCAGATAAAGCAGATAAAGTTCAAAATATTGTAATGGAGATAACTGGTGCCCTTACTGGTGGCATAGAGGCTAGAGCTTCGGACTCTCCACTGAGAGAACCCGGGTTCGAATCATGTGCTGCCGTGTCAAACTTGGGGCAAGTTTGTTTAGTCTACTTTGCTCCAGTTCACTCAGCTGTATGAATGAGTACCTGGCTATAGACAATGTTGAATATTTGTGTACGAATAGGCATTAATTGCAGTGTGGATGGATGCTTCCCAGAGAAGTTGAGATGGTGTTCAATTAAACATGTCTGCCAGTGAGTAAAGTGTAAAGCGCTTTGAGCAGTCCTGAGGACTGGATACTGTGCTATATAGGAACTTAACTTTTTTCACTTTTTTACTTTACTTAGTCTGTTACTCCATTGTTGGGTGTAAGCTAGTATCGTTAATAATTAATTGTTGAGATAACTTTTAGATCAGCAACTAAACCACCTGCCCAAGTTGTGCACATTATCAGCACTGAATATACATTCACTAAACTTTACAAAAGCATTAAATTTGTTATAACTTTCAGATTACTCTTCTTTGTAAGAGTGACATTGCAACAGCAACCAAGAGACAGATATTGACAGAAGGCATTTTACTGTGCTACCTTTTTGAAGCCAGTATCATCGATGCAGTCCCTAAACTCAATCCTTTCCTCCCATTTGCCGTCCCTCCAGCCCTCCTTGAAGCGCTGAAGGTAGTAGATAACGTCAATCTCCGGTTTCCCAATTACTGCAACAGTATGCGCATTTATAAATACATAGATTACAGCAGAAGAGACCTGAGCATCACACGGAAGTTTCGTGTAAAAAATCGACAATTCTACTTTATTTGGGAGGGAAGATGGATTAGATAATATCGTAGTGTGTCTTGGATATCTATGGAAATATTAATAACCCATTCTTATGCTGGTGCTGTATAGATGACTACTTGCTGAATAACTTTTTATTGTTAGTTTTGACCTTTGGGTCATTTTTCTTCTGACAATGTGCCAAGTGAATTGTGGCCCTTATCCTAACAATGCTGTAATAAGACTAAATAAGTGGTTAGGAGTTTCAGCGACATATTTAGGTTGAGTAGTAAATATACTAACATATTCATACATTTATTGGGAGTATATAATACACATGAGAATAACCGCTAAATGCTATTATAAATCACAATATACATATGGGAGGGGGAGACATATATGTGTATGACCATTTCAACCAATTAGTGTCAAGGACAACCTATATTTGTGAAAGATACAGCCAAAATAAGAACACCAAGTTTGAAGACTACCATATCGCCATGGAAAGCTCCATTGTTCTTACCTTTTAGGAAATCGATAAACTCCATGACAGGTACGTGCTTTGCGAGACTGTCAATATCAAAGAAATGCGACCATCGAAGCTGCAGCTGGTCTACGTTCGACTTCCAGTGATACAATTTCCCCCAAGGTGGCAGCACCAGTGTGAATGGCTCTTTTCCGTTGAGCAATTTAACGAGGTTTGCAACACGCATGTAAACGTCTCTGCGTAGGTTGAATCCTTCGCCTGGGTTTATTGAATACAGCAAGTACCTGCAGACAT
Source organism: Escarpia spicata (assembly GCA_963995525.1). NCBI lineage: Eukaryota > Metazoa > Annelida > Polychaeta > Sabellida > Siboglinidae > Escarpia > Escarpia spicata. Next base: position 28,925,189 of record OZ023209.1, read on the forward strand.
AAAATAACTGCATCCTGTTAGTGTTTGTGGCCAGGCAACCTTGTAGCTGAAAACTGAATGTTTAGGTTACAAAATTTAAACATTCACCATCTTGAGATCCTGAATCATAGTAATTTTCAAGTCATTACTTGGCTGTTCAAGAAATGGAGACTGATGTATGTATATTTAGTCGGTTGAGAGAACGCGATAGTGTAATGGTTAGCACATCCGCCTGTCATTCCGCTGAGTTCGAAACCCGGACCGGGCAGGCATGGTATATTTTATGTAAAAACCTGGCTCTCAATATTGGTGACTGCACATCCCTTGTTACATTAATATCAGTCCCGTCTCAATCTGGGACATCATAGAACAAAAGAACCACTGCGGTCAACAAGCATCCTGGCAGTGACTACTCTCAGTGCCAGCATAGAAAGGTCGGCTTGGTGATAATGTTCTCAAAAAGGTTGACTAGTCGAATGAGACCTTATAAGACCATAACAATGTAACCACTATATATGTAATGTTCAGTGGTAATACAACGTCATAACTTTTGACGTAAGATGCTAGACGACCATAAAAACTAGGCTTAGCCCTAGCCCAGGTAGTTGGTTATGAATGGGTAGGGTTACTGGCCCTAGATTCTGGAAGATTTTAGGTCGGATATTCCAAACAGCCCAATATTGGGCTAACGCAGGAGTTTGTGGTGTTTGTGCACATGCACTGGGGGTTGCTTAAATTAATAAATTATGTCAATGCAGTTAAGGTATTGGGTGTGCTGAATGGAAGGTTCATGATGGCTGTTTGAAAAGCAATGGGGCTTTCTATTTCAGTGATTTGTGTTGGGATCATGTTCCATATACGGATTGCTCTGGGGTAGAAGAAGAAAACAGCTGCACTAATGTGGCACCTAGGGGCTACATAATGGCCATGGTTTCTTGACTGTGTTAGGACTGGCGGGGGGCTGATGTTGATAATGTTATCTAAAATTTTACAAAATGTCATGGCTTGTTTGATAATGCTCTGTTATTCAAAAGTTGACCATCCAAGGCTGGTTACTAGGTCTGCTGAGTTGGTTTGGCATCTATGGTCATTTTTAGTGTTGTATTTTCAAAGTGCTTAATTTGGGTGGCAGTGTGTGGGTTCCATATGGGAGATGCATATTCTAGTTTTGACCGGATTAGCATGTTATAAGCTATTTCTTTGACTTTGGATGGGCCAAGGGTTCTTTTAATTATGCCTAGGACTTTTGATGATTTGGAAACTATGTCAGTGATGTGACTTGCACAGGTTAATTATGAATCTAATTTTACTCCCAGATATGGATGGCTGGTTACTGTAGGGAGTGGCATGCCGAAGAATGAATATGAGTGTAGTCTGGGTTTAGTTTGGCTGTTATTGGGAGATGGACACATTTAGAAATGTAAAATTTCAATTGCCTTTTGTCAGACCATGTTTGGAGTTGGATCAGGTCAGTTTGAAAAATTTCCTGGTCAGTTTCGGAGGTGATTTTACGATATATAATGCTGTCATCTGCAGTGGCATATGGGAGATTGGATGTTTTCATTTATGTCATTTATGTAGAGTAGGAAGAGGACTGGTCCTAGGATTGAGCCCTGTGGAACACTAGATGTAATATCTGTTGTGTCCGACAGAACTCCATTTACTGAGACTCTCTCTTTATGGTTTGACAGAAATGAATTGTTCCAGTTTTGTGTGATTCCAGTTAGTCTGTATAAGGCTAGTTTGGATAGGAGGCGTTTGTGGGGAACTTTGTTAAAAGCTTTGGCAAAATCAAGCAGGATTGCATCTATTTGTGTCTTGTTGGACTGTCTCGATGAGTTGAGATTCACAAGACAGTCCTGACTGGATTCTGTGTTGAAACTGGAGGATGATATTGTGTTTGTTCAGGTATTTCCACATATTACTTAGAATGATGTGTTCCATGGTTTTACAGACGATGCATGTTAGTGATATTGGTATGTAGTTTGCGGGGTCAGATATGTGGGTTTTTTGTGTATTGGAGTTACTAGTGCTTGGAGCCAGTCGGACAATGTGTGTGACAATGGGAGCTATTTCTTCTGCAGTTTCTTAAGTATTGTGTTTGCTGTTTATTTCAGCTTGATTTCTGATGGTCTATCAATAGAACTAGTAATGATATTAATATACGCTTAACTTTATGTCTCTGGGAGAATGCACCGATTTATATGAGTTAATATGGATTCTGCGCACCTTATATTTGTTGTTTACTACTACTACTTGTTAACCATCTTGTTTACTAAAGACTACTCCAAGCCAATATGATGCTTTACCAGTCCATTATTTTGCTCGGCAAGAAATGCGAAAGTACAACAGCTTTGTAAACCCTTAGTTCTGTATCAGGTCTTACGTCTTGATTATCAAAGAAACTTTGTAAATGTTTGAAAGATGAGCTTGCATTGTAGGCAGTATTGTATTTCATCATTAATAATGTGAACTGTTGCAGCAAAGTAGGCATTAAGATACAAAATAGATTTTGGCGAAATAACTGGAACGTGTTTGGATGTATATGCATGCATATATGTATGTGATTGCATGTATGCATGTATACATAGGCCTATACAAACATATTCAATATATATATATATATTTGCTGTCCATTATGTTTGATGATGACATCAACGTAGGAAGGTATCCTTATGTCTTGCTCTTCGGTGAGATGTCAGTCCTATCTTTGCTACAAAGCCTACGCAGCAGTTGTCATATGTAATCTATATATACCACGGTGGTATATATTATTGATTTTAGTTTGTTATGTTTTCACATGATTATAGCCATAACACCGTTTTAATAGCGCAAATTCCTAAACTTTCTTGATTCATATCAAAAATGATGGCACTCAATGTTTAATTTTCATTATATTAAGCTACAGAACACATCATATATATATGTTTCTTATATTTATGTAGGCATGCAATTACACAAATGAGTAATACTAGCTTAATAAATGTTTGAGGTGTCTATTGACCCTACCCATCCAGATTATGACCCTTCATTATTTGCCTTCAAGACCGCTGCAGTTGGTTGCATGCCACTATCTTTAAATTATCTGTTGAATGCTGCCATCAATTAAGACGTATCTAGTATCCAGTCCTACATACCCGGCCATACAGTATAATGCGCTGCTTTCTTTTTTTATGATTTCATGGATTCTGTACTGTACATCCCCGGAGTGTTGATAAAGTAGGTGTAAATGCCACCACAATCTACAGAGGGCCACTTAGTCTTAAGCACATCATCTACCCATTCCATCCTGTTGAGGCTGTATGATTCTGGGACGTTATATCCCGGTAATGAAAGTTTTTGACGATAACGATTAAACGACACGATGTCAAGGTTGTTTGTTTGATCAGCCAACTGCACCATTATTCACATGTCCCCGTCCACAAAAACAACTGGTAAAATACAACTAACTACAACTACAAAACCAACAACTAACCAACATAACTAAACAAACGCCAGCTTAGCACGTCTGTTTGTTTAAGTCTCTCTGCCCTACGCAAAACATGCGCGGCCTATTTCTCTTTGTTGTCAAACACAGTAACCCCGAATTTGGCAGATACTGCTTATTGGTACACAGTTTATTGTGTATTGTGTTTATTTCAGCTTGATTTCTGATGGTCTATAAATAGAACTAGTAATTATATTAATATACGTTTAACTTTATGTCTCTATGGAGAATGCACCGCTTTATATGAGCTGATAAGGATTCCGTGTGCCTTATACTTTATAGTTATACTTGTTTTCTACTACTACTAGACTACTACCAACTAATAATAGTTCGCCATCTTGTTTACTACAGTCTACAGTACAAGCCGTAAATTAAAACCAATATCAGCAGAAACATGAAATAAAATATACATTTTCCTGATACAAACATCGGCATGGTTTCCATAAATTTTAAGACAATCTTTGATAATTACTTTGACTTCATTACTATCTACACAGTACACTAGCGGAATGACACTGGGCGATATTAGGTGTAATCTCTTTAAACCCACCTCATCGGTTTTGCTGGTCCGAACTGAACACCCTGTTGGTTTCCCGCCTGGAATGCAACGCCATCTAAATCATCTTCGCCTACAGTTTTACAAGTTAATGTTAAAATAATGGATATTAAAAGTAAAAAGCCCCAACAAGGTGCCACGTCTGCCATGTTCGATGATTACGATTAATGACCGCTTGTTGTCAGGCGCATTCCCGACTTACATGCGATCTGACCACAATCCTTCTTCCAAGAGCAAGATAGTGGATTCAAAATGGAGGCCTTTCGTTGTAAATTTTCTCTTTGTTTAGTTCTGTATTTATATTATATTCATTTGTGTAACGTATTTTAATTGATGTTTTATTTCGTAGACACGTACCCCTTTTTCTGTTTTAGACATATGTGCATGGTGTGTAAATAAGTTATGATTTTCAAAATTGTATTCGCAGAAGATAGCCTAATAGTATAACACATACGCACGCACGCACGCATACACGCACGCACGCATGCACGAACGCACGCACAGACAGAGAGACATACAGACACATACGCACGCGCCCATGCATACAGGTACTCACAGGCGCACACACACGTACAAACAGCGGACAGATAGATAGATCGACACACACTCACACACACGCTCTCACACGAACGCAAGCACGCACACACACACGCATGCACGCGCGTACACACAAACACCATTATCATATCGATCCCTCTTAGCGAGGTTGGTCTTTCCATAATGGATTAATAAATTATTGTTGGTGTCATATGTTGTGTGTACGTAAATGCTTTATCAGTCCAATCATTTGATCGGCAATGAAATGCGGAAGTACAACAGCTTTGTAAACCCTTAATTTTGTATCGGGTCTTATGTCCCGATTATCAAAGAAACTTTGTAAATGTTTGAAAGCTGAGCTTGCATTGTAGGCAGTATTGTATTTCGTCATTAGTAATGTGACCTGTCGCAGCAAAATAGGTTTCAAGTTGCAAAACAGATTTTGGTATCTTTTTATATTATTCAACAGAAGATTGTTTTAGACGATACCCTATTAATGTGTTGAATTACATATATTCAAGTTATGTATTGCTAAAACTGAAGCAAACTTAAACAAATTATGGTTTGAGAAACGGTGTGTCTATTGTTCGTAAATGCATGCATTAGTGTTGTATTGTGTCGAGGAAAATAAACTGGACATATAGACAGATGACAGTATAAGGTGTACATTTCTGTCAACATCACAAAATTGATGGGACACGATTTGGCTTTTGTGCAAAACAGGCCCCTGTACACTAATATCCGGTTTACTGTTGCGGTTCACACATTTCGTTTTTAAATGAATGTATGGATTTTTTGGATTTAGCTGTTACATATTGTGCAGAAACATGTACCATCATTTTGTGAATCGGACCATTAACAGTAAGATCAACCAGTAATTAATAAAAATGTTAACAACATTAATCGAAAGGTACAAGATGCTTTCACCACATACATGAAGTTTAGCTAATCAAACCCTTGAGAAAGCCCGATCTCTATTGGTTAACTTAACTGGTGTAGCACTGAAATATTTGTGTAGGGACTTATTGAAGCCTGTAATAGAATGGCTGTTTTAATGGCTATTTAGTGGTGGTGGATTATTCCACAATTTCAAACCGGATACATTGAAACTGCGTTGTTAGTCATCATCATCATTTCATCATTGTGCAGCCGTAGTATCCCGTGGTTGAGCGAAGGCCTCAGCATGCCGTTTCCAAATATGTCTGTCTTACGGTATCATCTGCCAGATAGTGCCCTTCCAGTATTCATCTAGTTTGTCTCTCCACCGTCTTGCCGGTCTTCCTCTAGATCGTTTCCCTTCGTAAGGTCTCCAGGTTGTGATACGCTATGTCCAACGGTTATCTCGTAGTCGGCTGATGTGCCCTGCCCAGGTCCACTTCTGATTTGTTCTATCACGTCTATGACCTTTGTCTTCTGCCTTACCCAGATTTTAGTTTTTCTCTCCCGTTGTGTGATGTTTAACATACTTCTTTCCTTCTTTGTTTGTGCGGCTGCTAGCTTGTTCTTTGTCTGGATGGTGAATGCCCATGTTTCCGCGCCGTATGTCATCGCTGGAAGTACGCATGAGTTGAAGACTTGTCTCTTCAAAGAGGTTCCAAAGTTACCCTTGAAGATGTCGCGGTGTTTGGCGAATGCTATCCAGCCGGCAGTGATCCTTATTTGAATCTCCTTGTCTTGGTTTTTGTCTTTGATACTGTAACGCTGTCCCAGATCGACGTAGCTTTCAACGTTCTCTATCTACGTCGTGTTGATCTACATTGGTGTGTCATTTTCTAGCATCACTTTTGTCTTCGAGATGTTCATCTATCTTGAGACCTTGTTTTTTACTTTCATCAGCTAGCTCCTGCAGCATGATTGGTAGTTCTTGCGGTGTAGTATGTCGTCGGCGAAGCGAAGATGGCTGAGATATTCTCCGTCTATCATCAAGCCTTTGGTTTCCCAGGTCAATCTTCGGAATATGCTTTCGAGTGTTTCCGTGAACAGCTTGGGCGATATGGTGTCACCCTGTCGTACTCCTCTCTTGATGTTGATCTTGTAGCTCTTTTTGTGGAGGTGGACTGTCACCGAGCTGTTGGTGCATTTCAGGAGATCGTACACATCTTCTATCCCCTGTTCTTGAAGGGAGGTCAGTATTGCTTGAGTTTTCACCGAGTTGAAAGCCTTCTCGTAGTCGACGAAAGCGACGCAGAGCAGGATATTATATTCTCGGCACTTCTCTTTCAGTTGGTTTACGACGTGTATGTGGTCTGTCGTTGAGTACCTGCTTCTGAATCCTGCTTGCTCTCGTGGTTGGTTTTCGTCCAGTGTCTTCTCTAGTCTATTCGTTAGTATCTTTGTGAGTAATTTGTAGATGTTTGATAACATACATATCGGTCTGTAGTTATTTAAGTCTTTCTTATTTCCCTTCTTGAAGATTATCATCATCGTTGCGTTCTTCCAAGCGGTGGGTATTCGTCTATCTGATAAGCATTTAGTATACAGCTTAGCCAGTGTCTTCGAGATGATATCTTATCCTGCTTTTCATGTTTCAATGTTTACATGGTCGTTGCCTGATGTCTTCCCACTCTTCATATCTCTTAGCGCAGTTTCCAGTTCCCATGGTGTTATCTCTGGTACCTCTTTCGGGTCAGTGTGAATTATGGTACTCTGTTCACTGTCATATAGCTCGGTGTAGAATTCCTCTATTCGTTCCATGATCATATCTTGGTCTTGTATTTCTCTACCCTGCTTGTCTAGAAGTCTGTCTCGGCCTAATGCCTGCGTTCTTCTTGCTTTCTCCAGGCTCTTTGATTACATAATAGTTTCTCGTATGATCTCTAGTTTGTACTTTCTGATGTCCTCCTTCGCTTTCTTTGTGATGGTCTTGCATATTTCTGCGTAATCTATTTGTTTTTTTAAGGTCGCCGTTATCCACCATTTCTCGTCGTTTCTTCATTAGGGCTCGTGTCGGTGACGATATTCTCGTGACTACATGCCTGTTGATTGCTTTGGCTACATTTTTTGCACTTAGTTGGATCATCTCAGTGATGTTTTCGCTCATGGTGTCGATGTCGTCTAGTTCCTGTAGTGTCTCAAATCGATTACGCAGTTCGAGTTGGAATTCAATCTTTTTTCTTCCGATTTGTGTGGTATCTACACTCGGTGGTCTCTTGTTTACCACTTCCAACCCCCACCGGCCAGCGTGGAAGGGTAGGCCATAAACACCAGCATGCAAAGTACAATGAAGCCAACGCCCCCAGTCCCCAGCAGCATCGAAAGAGTCTATGACCAAGGAGACGGTTCGGGTCAAGTAGGGCTACGTGCAGGGGGTGCTAAGAATCTCTCGGTCAAGAAGAACCGTCGAGAGGAGGTAAGTAGACTGAAGATAGCAACATATAACGTAAGAACACTACTAAGAGATGAACATATACAAGAACTGGAGGAAGAACTTAGGGAAACCAAGTTGGTATGGGATGTGATCGGGATCGGAGAAGTAAGAAGAGACGAATGCTTCACTACCTTACAAAGCAGTCATCTACTATACCATTCCACAGCAAACAACGGCAAAACTGGAGTAAGCTTTCTCATTAACAAGAAATGGAAAGACAATAATATAGTGAGTGCTAACAGCATCAGCCCCAGCGTAGCAGAACTTGTTCTATGCATAACAACGCTCTACAAGCTGAAGATAGTATAAGTATATGCACTAACAACTTCATACTCAGAAGAAGACACAGACAACTTCTACAACATGGGTGAGACCTTAGAAAAGCCAACCCAATACACGATAGTGATGGGAGACGCAAGTAGGGAAACGAACAAACATTTCGGAAACGGCAACAGGCAAATTTGACCTAGGTGTGAGAAACGAAAGAGGCGACACCTTTGTAGAATGGGCAACATCAAGAAAGTACACAATCATGAATACCATGTTCCACAAGAAAGCAGGAAGGAGATGGACATGGAAAAGCCCAAATGGAGAAAGAAATTTACTACCTCCTGACAAACAAGCCAGACATGGTCACTGACGTAACTGTCATCAACCAAGTCAACATTGGAAGTGACAACAGAATGGTAATGAGCAACATCAAACTAGATGTCAAGGCTGAAAGGAAGAAGGTGGTAAACAAGAGACCACCGTTGATAGTAGGCAGTTCTTAGTGTAGGTTTCATAATGCAAACACACATAACACCAGGTTTATAAGCACTATTTATTTACAATTCTCACCCCATGAATTCTTTTGAAGTGGTCACATAACTTCACAAAGTTCCAAAAATATGAAGCTGTACATACGTGTAGGCAGTGGTTTGTTCGTCACTATGTATTGCTAGTGGAACAGATATTAATGCACGTTGATGCTATACTGAACTGTGCAACGCTATATTGTATATCAGAACTGGGCAACCTGGTGTGTAACATCTTGACAACCATGACACTTCAGTGGAATCCAGCGCCTTTTGGTTTTGGAAGACATTTTCGACTGCTCAAAATTGCACGTTCAACTGAATTGGTGGGGATGGCTAGAACCAATACAAAACACTACACGGTTTTGGACTCTGCAAATTTATGAGACCACCCCTTGATTCCCGGGATATACACCAACTGGTCTTCACCAGACATACTGCTAGACCTAATATATGACGCACGCAGTTTACAATGCAACAAATATTTACAAAATAACACAAAATAATAGTTACATTAAAAACTTAACAAAGCAAAGTGGAGCGTAAATATGTATTATCTCAGTACTTGGTACTGGGAATACAGTACGATAGATAATACATCCATTAAACACAAAAGTACAATTCGGTGGGTTTTTGGAGGTGATATAATTACTTGATCAATTTACACTGCAAATTGGCTATCTATCTGTGACGTGATCTGATAAAAAATATAGCCCATGCAGGATAAGAAAAATTATGTTAAGACAATCATTATCCTATCCTCATCTCATTTACAGCATTTCAAATGTTTCTCGTTTCAATACATGCCATTCAACACTGAAAAAATACTTTTGAATGTTAAATATTACGTCAATTTTTTTTTTTATTACGTGTAAAACATACCACAATAGATTTTTACACTTTGTTTCATGCGGAAATTTTAATGCAGTTGGAAATGGGCAAACTGACAATGCAATAGGATGTTGGCATTAACACCAGCAGCTGTTAATTCTATTCTATTCCATTACAAATGTACACACCTCAGTTCACCAAACCAATAATTTTTAAACTTTATTATAAGAAAAGTTAATTTTTATTGTTAGTAATAGTTAATTAATCATTACAAGCAGTCTTTCAAAAGGCCAATTTATTCTTGCGACTGTCAAATGTATCCTTATTATCACGGTAAGCAGCAAGTCACTATAAATGCATATTCTGGCAGTGTTACTGCTAATTAAATACAGCCTTCTACATAGTTTCCCGGGAAGAGACCCGTGACACCGTCCATGACTCCCTCCCACCAGCCGTCATCGTTCTTCTTGGAGACAAAGATGACAGCGCCTTCGGGGAATGACAGTTCATCGTCCTTGTCCTTCACGTAGTCATAGATGGCAACCACTGTGAACGACAAAAACATGCATGAGTGCACAATATTGTTAGATTATACTTGCCAACTTTTAACTTTCAAAATCAGGAAGATTCAAGATTTATGGCGAGTCTTGGCTTCATTGGACAACAAAAGATGGGGGTGCTATTGAAGATATTTGTTTTGTGCGAGTCTCAGCAGTTCAGTACTGTAGGATTGGACATCGGAAGGCCGGTTGCTGTCGGGGGTTCGAAGTGAAAATCAGGTAGATTTTCTTGACAACTTGGACAATTTTCATCTTCTGCAAAAATACAGGAGTTTTTATTCTTTTCCAGGAATCTGGGAGATTCACAACAAATCCAGAAGAATCTTGGAATATCCAAAAAATAATGTGGTGAAGCATGCTATAATTCAGGTTTGGTACAGTGAAAAGAATTATAAAACATGCAAACAAAATTAATGACAAAGTTCTTGGTTACACATGGACAATCAAGTTCAGTAAACACAGCTAAATTTTGAGTTGTAAATGTATGGAATTAGGTGTTGATATACCCAGAAATCATCAAGACAAAACTACAACCACTCTGGTTTGTGAAACTGTCCGTGTAGCAACAAGGGTGTACACGGTAATGATACATGAAACTAGGGGTGTACACGGTAATGATACATGAAACTAGGGGTGTACACGGTAATGATACATGAAACTAGGGGTGTACACGGTAATGATACATGAAACTAGGGGTGTACACGGTAATGATACATCAAACTAGGGGTGTACACGGTAATGATACATCAAACTAGAGTGTACACGGTAATGATACATCAAACTAGAGTGTACACGGTAATGATACATCAAACTAGGGGTGTACATGGTAATGATACATCAAACAAGGGGTGTACACGGTAATGATACATCAAACTAGGGGTGTACATGGTAATGATACATCAAATTAGGGGTGTACATGGTAATGATACATCAAACTAGGGGTGTACATGGTAATGATACATCAAACTAGGGTATACGTGTTAATGATACATCAAACTAGGGGTGTGCATGGTAATGATACATCAAATTAGGGGTGTACACGGTAATGATACATCAAACTAGGGATGCATCGAGTACTATCGATAGTATATTTAACTAATGATACTCATGCTGATAGCACACTGAAGTATTGATAGTAATAAATGTTGACAAACAGATCAACATGGCTAACTGTGTCACACAAAACGATGCTTGTAGACGAGACTTCTACAGACTCAAAAAATCATTCAGGGATTCACCATTTAGGAACCTGGTACAATGGTGCCACCCTTACTGCTTTTGGGACTGCCTTTCCAAGATCCAGTGGAACCACGCTATTAAGTCCATCCCTGGACTGGGTAAAACTGACCTGAATAGTGAGGTGACCGTATAAGCGCAACTGATTTCCTCCACTTTGCTGTTATAAAAATAAATTGGGACTGTGCCAGGGTGACCTAATTGCAAGGTGGCTGTATTACCAAAGTGACCATAAAGCAAGGTTTGACTGTATTTGGTAGTTCGTAATGCTATCGAGATACTATCACAATAATTACGCCACCATCGTAACAGTGCTGCAATATTAAGAGAGCTGTGTGATACTACTGCAATATTACAACTCTCCCCAATAGCGGCCAACGCAGCAGGGTAACCGCACACAAACGACCCTGACCTTTCTCCAAGTAGTTTCTCGGCACCCACTCTGCCACATTCTCCTGCAGTGGTGCCCTCATGCGCATGCTGAAGTCTTCAAAGTCGTACTGCACCCTACTGGGGCCGTACTGACTCTCATTAGGGGGTGGAGGAGGGGGACTGTATTGGGCTTCAATCGTCTGTTCTGGCGGAGGCGGCAGAGGAGGTGAAACTACAATGTAAGGAGAGTAAAATTGTTTAACAATAATGATACTTTTATTTCCTCAGCAGCCGTGAGACTGAACAGTACAATGGGTATATCAACATTGATAAAACAGTAGATAATAAAATAAAGCAGATCAATAAAATATTGAATGGGATATAAAATTGAAATAAATGAAATTATAATTAAGGAAAACCTTGCATATAAGTAAATAAAATTAACTAAAATAAGGTTCACTTTTTTAATTACAAGTAATGCGTAGGAAATGAAAAATGGGCCAAGAAGCCCTGAAGTCCTTTAAGACACACCTGGAAATAAAATATTCGAGTTGACCATTTCATGAAGATTGTATATATTAGTTAATGTGTTATTAAAAATACTGTAGAATTGTATCCCGATACTCTGCTATTTAGGCCGATTTCCAGTGTAGTAGAAACCTTGCAGGAGAGTTGGTGAGCTGCAATCTTGCATGTAGCACTGTTAGTTTGTTTAACAAATGTGGACACATTTTCTGTTCTCATTTGCCCCTACCACCCTCCCCCAGAATTGAAAGAAGAAAGAGACGAACTATGATAAAACTTTACCTGTTCACAAGGTACATATACATAGCATGCATTTTGACTTAAAAACAGTAGCAATTAATGACATAATACTGATTGAATTGGAGTTAAGTAATAGCTGTAACATGTATAGTAAAACATCTTAATAATATTCCTGATAATTTTGGCTAAATATGCTTTAACCTTTTCGAGTTAAGTTATTTTATTGTATATATTATTTTATTTTAATTCTAGATCATATATTTATAGTGCATTGATAATTATGTCTACTGCTGTTTTAAAGTTTCTCAGGTTCTTCCAGTGCAGAAGGGATTCCCATTACACATTATAGTTACAGCCCACATGGAGGCATTCTGTTTGACACTGGAACAATGGCAGGGGCAGTAAACCGAGGCTAGTCCAATTTATAGGCTTACAGCATAATCTCGTCGTTCCACTCAGCCACCCCAGTGATCAGAGATAGGGCAAAGTTCACTATCCAGTTATAAATAGAGGTCAGTGGCCCAGGCTACTGCAGGAGGCTTACAGCAGTAGGGAAATTGTAGGAAAATGTTGCATTTTGGGGGGCCCTTAGAAGGATTCAATCAAATACAGATTTCTTGTGTATAGTGGCACTACCACAAGAAATGTCTATACAAAATCTCAGAAAACGTTACTGAAGTTGTTGAGAAAAATTGGCAAAATGTGAAAATTTACCCTGGGGGCTCTTAGAATGATTCAATCAAATACAGATTTCTTGTGCATAGTAGCAATACCCTAAGGTAAGCCTATGCAAAATTAGAGAAAAAGTTGCTGAACAGTTTCCGATATGGCAGGTAATGGCGTACGGTGCACGGTCAAAGGTGTGGCTTCGGATTCAAGCCACAATGACAGCGTTTTGACATTACAAGCTTTGCCCCAGTCAGATCAAGACTTTCTTCAGACTTATACGAGCTCACTATTTGAGGATTTGAATGGCAGGGTTGCGATTTGTGTAAACATGGAATTTTTGTTGTTTTTGCATTGTTTAAGGGTATTTGGGTGGTCAGTATATACTATAATAGGTATAGTTTATACTGAAGAAAATGATTAAAAAAAACACAAACAGAAAAGATAAATTATAGATGGCACAGAATAAATCTCCACACCCAAAAAAAGTTTAAGGTTATTATTACTAACAAAAATATAATCTTACGTTATGACTAACATTTCTACAACAGCTCAAGTATGCTTAATAGTCCCCTCCCAAAAGGGGGTAAATAATGAATTAAATGTGGTTTTTAGACTCCATAGTTATTTTATGAAAAGAATAGTCACAACATAAACCAGTATTTATGAAACTATGCCACACGTTGTTTGTAAAACCTGGCACTTTGACGACTTACGGTTGTCAATGGAGGGCTGGTGATATGCCGATTCAGGGAGTGGAGGTGGTGGAGGCTCTGTGGAGAAAACACAAATATAAGATTGCACCAGAGAGATACACCCGTGACTGTGTGACATACCATAGCAAAGTGGGTATTAAGTTGCAAAACTGTGAAATAGAGTTTTGTACATTTTTGAATTCCACTGATTGTAAGTTAAAATGATACACCAATCATTGAAATATCCTTACTCGTTTTTACCTCTTGCTAAAATTAAAGCAAGTGAGGTTTTGAGAAACTGGCCAATTTTGGTTAATATTTTCTATTGTTTTTTACTTTTAGGGTTCATAAATGCCCTGTATTTTATTAGTTTGCAATTATTTGTCGCAGGAAATAAACTGGGCACTGAAAGATGACATATTTTGTGTCTCTTCTTTCTTCATGGACCTAAGATAAAGAACAAGTGTTATCAACAGGAACTGTCCACAAAGAAGCTGGTTAAGGAGTAAAATATAGCGGAAGTTACAGGACACCAATTTGGCCCAATACTGTGCGAATCCTCAGGTATAATACGTGGTAATTGAGAACAGAAGTTGATTGATCCATGGAGACCTGCACTACACTGTAACTAAATGATCACTTGTGTACAGGCCACTATGACAATTATATACAGATGTCGTTAAAAGTGCTTCCTACAAGAGATTGTTTTGCTGGTCTCCTTTCAAATTCATTAGTGTAAAAAACGAAACTACCTGGTATCTACCACAATATGTCAGTAAGCACTCCTTATTTTCTGGTGGCGCTAACTTTGGAAGTTTACAAATGAGTAATTACATATCTGAAACTTGCTGAATATGCATACATACTGGCACTGATAGAGATACAGGAGAAGCTGCAGGAAACAGAAAACAGTAACCCCGAGACGGTAGAAGGAAGATGACAGAATTGAAGTTATCAGCATGAAAAATAGCAGGAATAAACACCTAAAGTAGTCAGAACCAGAATGAGACGTGCAAATAATGAGCAAAGACAGACTGTTAAAAAAGAGCATGGAAGAGGGTGGCAAATGACGAAAAGATGAAAGCTAAGAATGGAATGAAATGAGACCTTTGGAGTGTGAATAGCCAAAAATGGAAGATCATTGCGGACGTCAGAGAGATGAAAAGTTCAAACGAAAACCGGAAGTAACAACCAATTAAGGGACATGAACCCACGTCACAAGGGAGCAACGGGAAGAAGAATAGATACGTACCATTGTAGGTGTCGATGGACGGCACCGGAGGTGGTGGGGGTGCACTGCTGGGGGATGCCATGTGGGCCATGGGGTGGACCATCTTTGTCGGTGGGGCGGCTGTCATTACATGCCCCACGGGGGCATACCCACTGCGCCTCTCCACTGGGGGTTGCTGCTGCTGCTGCTGCTGTGGGGGTGGTTGCTGCTGCATAGGATAGCTGGGGGCGTAGTGACTGGGTACACTCGGCGGTACGACTGGAGCTGTGGGGGTCCGGTACGGCGAGGAGGTCTGGCGGGTGAGGGTGTTGGTGCCCCGAATGAGGGCGGGTGGGGTGGGGGGTTTGGTGGTGGGTGCGAGGCCTGCCCCTGTTACGCTGCTGCGACTGCTGCCTGAGCTAGCCCGGCGGGTGTGGGGCGTTTGAACCTGCTGCACCTACAACACACACAGTTTCGGCTTATATGTTACATGCACAATACGTTTTACGTTCCGACCAACTCATAGTCATATTTACTTCAGTCCAAATGGAAAATACCACATCTGATTATATCACAGCAAAAACATCAGTGTGTACAACAATATAGAAAAATAAACCAATTTAATAAATAAACAATAAACATCCAATATATATACTGAGCAGGTATGAATAAAGCAAGCAGACATGAATAAACAGAAATTCGTCAATAACACATGAATGAAATTGAATTGCTTGACCCCACCAAAGGTGAGAATCTTGACATACATGGAGGATTTTGAAAATGATATTGGTCTTACGTCCTGTTCGTGGGGTTTAATTAATTAATCCCTGAAAGTTTGGTGCTTGAGGTTCAAGCCGTCTAAGAGGAAAAGGTTAACTTACCACCATACATGTTTCCTCGATTATAATCAGATCCTAGCCTTGACATTAAGGTTTTGTATCCACTGGCCCAGTAGATTTGAAAAGTTACTGGCTCCCAAATTTGTTTTGTAGCCCGAACAACTCACCATTACAAAACTAAATACTACTGATAGGTTCTTCTTGAGATTCTACGTGATCATTCATAAATAAGATGGTGACTACAGTTTCAAGTGAGAATACAAGGTCAGATACATATTTTGTTTAATTGTAGCGGTGACAAACGGTAAAAATTATTTAAAATGACACTGGCCAATAAAGTTGAAACCAGTGGTCCATTGTGCCAATAAAATATGAAAACTACTGGGTTGAACGGGCCCGTCATCTTCAAAAAAGCATGGGCCAACAGTCCAACATTAATGTCGAGGCCTGTAATCAAATGTTATTAGGAACCTTTTCCTAGTATTTTATTGTCATTTGTACTTTGATATGTTTCGTCGGTCTGCAGATGTCTTATCAAACCAACTGCCACTAGATGGCAGCACAGTAGTCGTAGTCATTGTATGCAGGGTTGTGTGCAATCATAAATTATTTTTAGAACAATGTAAATTGGTTTCTAAGAGGCTGACTGTTTGTAATTGAGACTATCAGGTTCAACCCTGGCATGAAGTATGCACACAGAGTCTAGTCTAATAATGAAAATATGCATGAATTCACCACAAACCCAGTCTAAAAATACACGGGATCTTCTGTTATAACTTTTTTAAACAACGTACAAATGTACAGTTCATATAAAATTACTGATTATATGACAGCCAATATACATCTGGGAAACTTACTGTGTCTGCCAAAAACAATAATTCCTATTTCGTAGCTAAAAACAAAAACATTGGAATGCCAACTAGCAAGATGTCATCATCCAAGATGTCACCTGGTCATGCAGACAACCCACCTTGACGCCGTGACCGACTTCATCAAGCTGTGAGTAGTCTATGGATCGGCGGACGTACTTGACCGGTCTCTCCGACTGATCCGGGAAGATGATCCCTGGATTCTTGACTCCAGTTGGTCGGCTGGTCGTCTTGTTTGTGGTCAGCACTCCAATCTCTCGTCTTGCTACCTTCTCTTTGTGAATGGCAACCGTCTGGAACATAAAATACAAGTGTAGTATATTTCACTCTATAGTTGTCCAGAATATTAATTTTCTATGTTTGTCACCTACAGGTGACAGAATATTAATTTTCTGTTTGTTTCTACAGACAATACATCTTTAACCAATAGACACCAGTCACACCATTTTATAATAATTAAATGAACATCAAAATAAACACAACTTGCAATTATAGAAAATCAATAGTTTAGGCAACTGTTCAGTCTAACAGGGGTCAAGTGTGTCTACCCTGCCTGGGCCCTGTGACCAATTAAAGATTAGTCAAGGTCTCAATGGAATTATAGCACTAGGCTGCAGAGTTTAGTCATGCTGCTGGCTTTCTGGCACAATAAACAAAATCTACCGTTGGGGGTGGTCTCAAGGGCCCTTCTCAAAACCACATCACTAGATAATGTAAAACTGTTGCACTTTGGGGGCCCCTTAGGTGCCCTTAGAATGATTCAATCAAATACAGATTTCTTGTATATAGTGGCAGCACCCTAAGATACATCTATACAAAATTAGAAAAAAAGTTGCGGAACAGTTTTTGAAAAAATAGGCAAAATTTTACATTTTTACCAGTTTTGGGGTCCGTGTAGGCCCTAGCGAGCCCTTAAAATGATTCAATCAAATACAGATTTCTCGTGCATAGTGGCAGTGCCCTAAGATATGTCTATGCAAAATTAGATAAAAAGTTGCTGAACGGTTTCTGAGATACGGCAGCTAACGACGGACGCAGAGTGATGGCAATAGTCCCTTGGACCTTCGGCCAAAGGACTAAAAAGACAAGTACCTGTGCGAGGTTGTTAACACTAGACTCCATGTCCTCCATCTGGTGCAGCTGTAGGTCGAGCAGATTGAGGAAATTGGTGGCGAGAGTGTTGATCTGGTAGGCGACACTTGCCAGAGACTGGGTGGTGTAGTTCTTGGTCTCCTCCAGGGCTCGTGGCTTGTCTGACGCCTGTCGCAGATCACAGACATGTCGCTATGGCACCAGTTGATGGTTGTTAAAACTGAATTGTTTACTTCACGAATCATGATAGTTATTTTGGGACTAAAACTTATTTATACATTTATACCATTATGGTTTAGTTTGACAAAACATAACATTCATAAAGTGCACATAAAAATGCAAATTTGTCAGTAGTCTCACTTAACCAACTCTCGCCAGGCTGCGTGACTTAGCAGGGAAACAGAGTCTGGCCGAGAACATGCATTATGTATTTAGTACCGCTCCTACGGTGCTCCAATCCTGCGGCGCCTTGATAATCGAGGCTAATTTGACAGTGAAAGGTGGTTGCTTTTGAGGCTCATCTCAGTCTTCAACTCAAGGTCACAGAGTCAAGGAAACTCCAAAATCATACGCCATAATTTCATGATGATACGCGGTCAATTTAACTGCAAAAACTATGAATATCACATTAAAAATATAGCTGGTCATTGACACTGGATTGATCATTATTAGTTTGATCAGATGGGCACTTGTGTAGAATCCGGACCCACCTCGATTTCACCGTTATAACTAAGTCTAAGTTTGCCTAACTTTGATACGTCAAAGCATTAGTTCCATCTTCAACATCATCCCAGGCATATTTTTATTACCAAAATATTGTCTTAGCGCACTTTTGAATAGCAACCCAGTTTGTGCTAGTCTGCACTGCTGCGGTCATGTGTTACTGCATCGCGCTTGTAAAATAAATGATATAGCGGCATGTGTTGATAAAAACATTTTATGCCTCAAAAGTGCGTTAAGACGCAATATTCTTAAAAACGTAAAGCCAAGTTTAGTAAAGGTAAATATGCCTGGGATAATCATGTTGAACTTGAATATGGAACTAACGCACAGAGTCAGAGGTATCAAACTCAAAGTTAGGCAAAACTCAAGTTACCACGGCGAAATCGAGGTGGGTCTGGATTCTACACAAGTGCCATCAGACGTGCAGCTCCAGACAAAACAACGAGATTCGGGAACCTAGGCTAAGGCTAGGCTAGACTTAGTTTGCAGTCGAGGTGAGAGAGATTGAATGACGGTGGGGGTGGGTCCGGACTTGGCATCCGGGACTTGTTTTAAATGCCACCGAAAGACACCAAGCGTCTGTCCCAACACATTACCTGTAAATAGTTCCCTTCACAATATGATGCCACTCTTTCGAGATTAATGTGGCTTTCGCCTAGGTGTCTTCTAGCCTCGGGAATTTCCCGATCGAGCAGCTGCATCAAACCATCCATGGTCGCCATGTTTCCCGGAATTAAAATCCATGCAACTGCGCCATCTGTTGGAAAAGTAATAGTTTTAATTTTAATCCATTCGCCAGGTGGCTGACAATGTTGCCTGACGTTCAGAAGCACGGCAAAAGCAAAGCATGTACACGTGTACAATAGTATGTGCGCTGGCTACGGCAATATGATTTAGATGATATGTCATTTCATTCATGTTTGTGTTTGCAACAATGTTAAGCAAATCTCAACTTTGTTTCTTGTATTTTCGGTGTATGTGTGTGTGTTTGTGTGTGTGTGTGTGTGTGTGTGTGTGTGTGTGCGCGCGCGCGTGCGTGCGTGCGTGCGTGCGCGTGTATGTGTAGAGATAGGCGGTTTTCGAAACGGTTATTACAATATAGGGCCTACCCTTTTGCAACATATAGCATAGGGCCCCTGGTTACTATTTGCGAAACAATTACAACTATGTTGCTAATCCATGGAAGTAACTGTCCACACACTTACATCATTATTAATTTTGAGAAAATCGAGTAGGGGAACCGCTTGCAAAAGGGCCACTTAAGCGAGATTTGCGTATTGCTGTTAAAATTACTGTATCTACGGGGGGGGGTTTCAGAACACCAACCGATTTTTGACTCGCTAAAAAAGTGCGTCCAAAACGGGCCCCCTGCACATCCACTTGCATTATTTGGTTATCATCACACATTTTGCAAGCACAATGTGCACACTCTAACTCGGACCATGAGCAGTCGTGGTGTTTTCACGCCGCATATTATTCACATTTCATCCGTTCTTCCCCGTCCTTACTGTCCAAAAACAGTTGGTGCATTGTTGTTTTTGCACCCAGATACATCGTCGTGGTATAGCGAACGATCTCTTCCTTCCCCGTGTAGCGCCACTCGTGTTGTGCTATGGTATCTTCTGCGTTGAACGATTTTTGTCAGATTATGTTCTCAAATTGAAGTTGACGTTTGTGTGGTCTGAGCGTGGTCATGCATGTCTTTGCTCTGTTACGCGACTTTCGCTTTATTGATTGATTTCCTTTCAGTATAGGTGATACACTCGCCAGGGGGTTTATTATCATGGTTGGTAAGAAATGCAACTTGACACCTTGCATATTACACTACTTAATAATATCATAATACAATGCATGTCCATATAGCTCATATTGACGCTATATAAGATATATTAATATTTGTTGGCTTAAGAACGTTATCATTATTACTGCATATATGGGTAATATGTAACACCCTATACATGTAAAATAATATAATATCATAATCCATTACAAATCTAAGTGTGTGTATTGTATCAACAGCATATCGACAATAGCGGACCCCTGTTGGCATAGCGAGCTGCTCGGCGGCCCGTTTTGGGCGCACTTCACCGCCTCGCGTTGATCACCAGTTTGAATACAAGCCCTGCACGTTTTTAAAATCTAGTACACACATATCGGAGCACACACATTTGGCTTATGTAAACCACCGTTTCTGTTGTTTTCAAAGCGCACAAACAGAAATAGGATATTTGGAAAATAGTGCTAGCATTTTAAGAAACGTATGAAAACAATATTTCACTAGTGCCCATTTTGAGTTACGTAGCAGTGCCACCACACATTTATCTGTATATAACACAATAACACCAAACGGGTGGGGGCCCATTTTGGGGCAGGGAAGCCATTTTGCACGCCGTTCCCAAACATTTATAGCGAGGCATGGTAGCTCCCGGAGACGTAAATTCGCCAAAAAACACGACAATTATGATATGGTTGTCGCCAGTATCAGAACAGAAGCTATCCGGAACACTCTAACTGCAGCCGTCCACGAGGAGAGCAAGATCGGTCAGTTGAACTCAGTTCATACAACTTACTTATGGGCCATAACCCAAGAATTTCCTAAAAATGGCGGGGTTCGTTTCCAAAAGAGTGTTCACGAGAACCACAGAACTCCCCATGACTAATGTCCTGAGACTGTATTAATACGCTAACTTTGGAATATTGTAGACGCCTAAATGCACCCCCTCCAAGATATAAACTCGCTGCTTTTATGTTCATATTCGCTTACTAGTCTAGTCAATCTATGGTTCAACCTCAAACAAATTGCAATGGTAAATTTTGTGGCATTTTTAGATTCTGCTGTATGTTTATGTTACCAGAAAAAAAGTCTACCAAAATCCACTTGGTGGAACATTGTCATTTTCGTATATTACCAAGTGGTCATAGGCCTCACTGAAATTTAGGGGGTACACGTAAATCCTGCTGTGTAACTTATTTTCTGTGAGAATACATAGTTGGAGAGTACATAGTTGGAAAGGTAGTGCATTTAGCTATATAATGGTACCTAACAAGTTCTTTGCAATGGATAGTAAGGTCAGAATCGTATTCTAAGCACATTTACGAATTATCGCAATGTATATGTACCCCGATTTTCGACCTAATCCAATCAATCTATGGTTTAGCCTCAAACAAATTGTAATAGCAATCATGGCGTTTTTAGTTAGCACTATATATCTACATTATTAGATAAAAAAAAATTCACAGAAATTCACGTGGTGGAACATTTTCATTTCTGACGATAATGATAAGTGGTCGAAAGTCGCTGATGGTCACTGTTGTAAAATCTAGAGAAAGGACTTGTTTAAGCTGAGTATTCTATATTCTGTACACCATTGGAAGTGGTATGGTTAGAGTAATACATGGTTAGAGTAATAACATGAAAATAATTTTCTAAACACAGTGAAACCCGAATTTTAGCCGCCGTGGGAGTAGCTTTGCGATCAACCGAATTTTGCTTACATATATAGTCATAAACTGGTTTATTTCAACACAATTTATGTCATTAGCTATTGTTTCTAAATAGTAGCAACGTTTTCACGAATAAGTTAGTATGCTTTGTATTTGGTTGATAGTTTGACTTAGGTACTTATTCCAATATCAGTTATCTTCACCAAAACCATACGCTATAAACATTGCAGTGCGGTGTGTACGTGCATCCTTATTATTGCTTAATATGTAGTGTTATTTACCGGTACATGACACGTTCAAACACTACTGTCGTTGAGAGCTTCCACGGAGATGTTAGTTGCCATTTGACACACCACGCACACACAGAAGTACATTCAAATCCGTTTTCTCCGCAACTACATCCTTACGGATTGTAGTTTGTCTTTGCCAACAGTTCATTCGGTCGCCTGCTGAAATGTATACGTTTGGCAGAATCACTCGCTGCGCTTGTCAACAAAGATACAAGTATACAAGACTGTCGTCGTCACTCGTCATTATCCTTTTGTATGGGGCAGACGCGTGGTTCCGCTGGGCAGGCCACGTCTCGCGAATGGATGGCATCAGAGTGCCATAAGTTGTATTTTACGATAAGTTTCTTTAGGGCAACCAGGCGCTAGAAGGATCGGTTGAAACGGCAACTCACCCTGGCAAGACCACAATGGTTTGGAACAGCTAGCAGACAGAAGCAACTACAGAGCGACTGCCCAGGACTTTGAGCATTCCAGAAGAGAATCAGACGGAGAGAAGCGTAGGTGGAGGAAAGAATCTCCGTCTCAGGCACCTTCAGGCCAAGTAAACCTTTGCCCAACCTGCTCCAAAGCTTGCAAATCCAGGATGGGCCTCTGTAACAACCAGAATGCGTGCTGCCGCCTTTCGGAGATCTTCCCACTAATCTTCACAAACGATGACGTATCCCTGTGCGTAAGCTGCGCTTGATGCTACATTTTCAACGAAGTGCTTGTACAGCAAACCATCAAGGTTCTTGCCAATGTTGCCACACTGGAAGCACACAATATCCTGGCTTCCTGCAGTGACCAATTCTTCAACTGTTGCTGTGGTATCATATCTTAGCCCACAGCTGGGCCCAGATATTATGTAAGAGCTCTGATGCTTTGTTTAGGTTATGGCATTAAGGATACACCAAAGAGCTCCTGTTGAAAGTTTCATGAAATGACAAACATGCAACCGCTATAAACATCTGGTGATGTGTTTATTTTAAACGTTGATCATGAAAATATCGGTCATGACACCATTTTTGTGACATTATCATGCATTGTTCCAAAGCTATTAAATAAAATAGGTATTTCAGTAATGAAGGCCCTAATTTGCATATTTGAAAAAATGTCCTAGGTTGTCCCGAGGACAACCAAAGAGAATTGCTTGAGGGACCCCATGGGATAGAAAATCCACCAAAACATACTATAGATCCATTTATTCAATTGCAAATTGACAAAGTCAACGTTAGATTGCAACGCTATTCCCCAGAGCGGCTAAAAATCGGGGTTCACTGGGCTTAAAAACGATTGTTCACATTAATATTTAACGAATTTATACTTATTATATATCGCTGGGTCAACTAATCCATTATCTTGCCAATGGTATGCAAAATATAAATGAAATATGCAACAGCAATCCATATCACAGCCTAAATAACGCCTACCCCTACATTTCACTAAGCCATAACGTCACTGGCAGCGACTTTTGACCACTTGTCATTGTCGTCAAAAATGACAATGTTCCACCACGTGGATTTCGGTGGACTTTTTCTGGTAATGTAGACATATAGTACTAACTAAAAACACTGTCATAATTACTATTGCAATTTGTTTGAGGTTGACCCTCTTTTGGGCATAGATTGACTGAACTATACTGGGACAATTGGCCTCTGACCTATCAATTGGCGACGTATTTCAGGAAACACAACGATAGCCATTTTAGAGTAATTTACTTACGTATTTTGATTTTTGTCCTGATAGAATGTAGTGGTGATCAGCTATCCAGTTGGCGACACTATAAACGAGTGGTATCTTGTCCACGGGTATGTGTTAGCTGGTTCTATTGGGCTTAATATAATAATGCACTTGTCGATAACCTTTTCTTCGTATCTATATAAGTCGCAACCGCACACAGTTCAACACTAATTTACGCAGTTTAGTTTTATTGAACAATTATGTGGCTGAATAACCAACATTGCAGTCATAAACTGAACGCAATCTAGAACGTCCTTGCACGATTGCATGTATAAATAGGCCTACTTGTATAATACAATTAATTGTGCCCATTCGAACGTTGCCACGAAACGCTAGTACGTGTACCGAGCAAACATCCGTTACATGAACTCGTCCCAGGTTCAACAACTCGAAGTTCCGTGTAACGGATTATTTTGCATTCGAGTACTTTGACTAGATAATCAAGAAACGCCGCGACACTGGTCTTTGTGACATCGTCATGATTTCTGGTCAATTAATCGCCTGCTTCATGGCCTTTCCAAGGACGCTGTTCGTCATCCTCGACACACTGGCCAGGGTCTGGGCAAGACGCGACGTTCTCCGGAGTCGACTTTCTACGGAGCGACTCTTCACCGTCGATGACTTCGCAGGCTTTCTATGCTCTTGCAAGTACTCTTGGTCGATTTTCTACAAACACCAACACGAGAGACCGTATACAATCGAATACCATCTCGACTTCTCTGGGTAACATTTAGCCACGCTGCAATTAATGCGCGAAGATTATTTGTTCGCAAATATTCACCAGTGTCTATAGCTCATTCCTTGAGAATTTATGTCTAGTCTCTTGTTTTGTCTAGGCTATGCTATTGCTACTACACCTTCATTTTCTTTGGGCTGAGAAATCTGACGAGAACCGGAGACTCCAGATCGCCGACGAACTGTCCCTGCAAACAAACAGGTAAATGTGGTGACAAGCGGGAACTCACCTGCGGTAGACAAAACAAAGCACACACATATATTTGTCATTTTTTTGTTTCTTTCATCTTACGAAACGCGCTGATCTTTGTTTGTTTTGTTAAGGTGAGGAAACGTTGCATATAGGGCAATTATTCTGACTAGAGATTGACGCCTGTAGGTGTCTTCATATTGAATACGAATTTGGGGCCTGTCCTTGATATAATTCCTCTCCTATTATCAAGCCACACACGTTGACTATTACTAGAGTTGTACGTGCATGGAGAAAGGGGTGCGTTTGTTTGCTGAATGATTTACGAAACGCACAAGTAGGTCTAAAGACTCTGCTACGTACGACTAGATGTCGGTTTCGCAGCCAGTCGGTGCGGAATATAAATACTGTGCACGGAAAACATTAGTGGATCGCAACGATTTCTTGGTTTCATTATTCTATGTGATATTTATATACTGTTTAAAAGTGCGGACAGTACATGATGCTGGATAACGTTGTGTCATTCGTCGGAGCGCTACACAAATAACAGTCGTGGGAGTTCGGTACCGTAGCGTATATATGTCGTTCGTTGCCATTGGCTGTTTGTTTGGTAGATGCAACGACATGCGCGGTTCGCGACTTCTCTTTAAGTTTTGTTCAAATTCGGTTACTTTTACTTTGCTTGGGAATATTCCAGAAGTATTAGTTGTATCCTTACCGTATGGAATACCGGTTTGGTTGACTAAAAAACCTGTTTCAAATCCGTAAAGAAAAACCGGTTCACCGGTATATCGGTATACAACACTAACAACTAGTAGTCTGGTGCCACTCCGATGTTGATAAACTACCCGACACATACCGTTCGGTCGATTTCAATGCGCGGCAGAGGTTTGAAGCTGGCGGGCAAGTCGTTGTACCAGGCAGGGTCACGGTGCTTCAACTTGGCGAATCTCATGCGACGTCGACTGCCGACTGTCGTAGGAGACCGGTCTGTCTTGAGCGGGTCTCTAGATTGCGCTTCGTGTGGTGTCCTGATGCAACAGAAACATATCGCTGGAGCATGACATGACAGACAAAAGTATGGGGCTCGGGAATCGCATAACATCTCTTACACTAGTTCTAAGGACATGGAGGCCAGAAGCTATATCGGTGACGCACTATACAAAAGAATAAATCAAGAACCAACTTAAAGTTGAGACAAAGAGGAGCTGGGTAGAATATTCTGTCGGGAAGCCAACACGACAAGCAGCCGCTCACTATTAGTAAGCCTACGTTATACCGTATTTATGGTTGAGTATGCTTCGAGAAGTCGCCTACCTCGTTCGCATGAACGGAGAATAGTCAACCACGTGTCGTTCTAGATATCGTCGGACGTACGCATCGAGGCTATTGCTGCTTTGTAACCCAGGCGCTGTAAAAGCACCATCTTGGACTGCGTCCACCAGAGGCGTCGCTGATGTGCCCTTTTCGACAGTCGTCACTGCAGCTATTAATTAAAAAAATAAGTGGGCATTCATAATGTCATCAGGAGCTGAACTATAAAAATGCCCGTCACCCGAGGGGATGCCATGGTAGTTTCCAGTCGTGAGAGTAATATGTACCAAATGTTAGGAAACACACAACATCATTACATAAACACCATAATGCGCTCGCAAGTAGGTGTCTACTTGTTGTTTATTCAAAATAACGAAGGTAGGAGAGAATGTGAAATTCATGTCTATTGACAAACCCTAGTTGTTCCTTTTAGATGGCTTGAACCTCGAGCGCCAAACTGTCAGAGATCAATATTGACCCCTAGAATAGGACGTAAGGCCTATACAAATTTGTTTTCCAAATCTCCACACATGTCAGCATTCTCACCGTTTATGGGGGTCAATCAGTTGTTCGGAACTTAAAACATAATGTGCACACAATACCTAAAACGTAACTTAACAATCGCACGAACGACGAGCGCGTGACAAATACTTCGGGAAAACGGCTCCAGCGTCATAGACTTGGCAGCATGGAGTAGACGCAGACACAATATTGCATATGTCTACTCTCATGCCAATAGCACAGCAATACGAATAGTATTTGATACTATTACACTATCACAACTGGGGCCTATCAATGGACGTAAACTTCACATTATCTCCGACCGTCGTCATTTTGAACAAACAACGAGTATCTGCTAACGCGTTATGGTGTTCGTGTAACGATTCTGCGTGGTTTCTAACATTTGGTAAATACTACTATCACGACTGTTATCTACCAAGGCATCCCGTCAGATAACGGGCATTTTTGTTAGTTGCTCTGTTATTCCATAACGCATGCAGCAACTCACATTAATATCGTGAAACATATTATAGGCGTCATTTGTGAAACATATAAAGATGTGAATTCGTCGTAGTTACCTGATGCGACTCCATCAGCATTGAGAGCAGCTAGAGAGCGAGGAGGAAGGGGTGGAATCTGAGCAGTCCCCGTCAGCACAGACTCCGCGATAACGAACAGCTCGTGGCGGAAGACGGGCATCGAGTGCGCATACTTGGGAGTCGCGGGAGTAGAACATATTCGGCGACCTTCTTCTTTAGAAGACGAACAACGACAACAATGCATATCTTTGCGACAACAGTGTACGTGTGTAAGCAGTGCGGGCCTAACACGTGAAACGGCGCACAGATAACGATACAGTGTGTGTGTGTGTGTGTGTGTGTGTGTGTGTGTGTGTGTGTGTGTGTGTGTGTGTGTGTGTGTGTGTGTATGTGTGTGTGTGTGTGTGTGTGTGGGTGTGGGTGGGTGGGTGTGTGTGCGTGTGTGCGTGCGTGCGTGTGTACGTGTGTGTGTATGTGAATGCGTGTGTGTGGGTGTGTGTGCGAGTGCGCATTGGTGTGCTGATGTAAACTTTTGTGTTTTGTATACAGTCGAACCTCGCTTTACGGTCACCTCGTTAATACAGCCACCTCACAATTAAGGTTACTCTGGGATAGTCCCAAATGATTTCTGTAACATTCAAGTATAGGAAATTAGTATCGATAATACGGCCACCTCGCCATTGAGGTCACTTTTGTCCAGTCCCAAGGCTGACCTTAAAAGTGAGGTTTCACTATATTAAAATGAGTGCCTTTGGGGTGTGCGTGCGTGCGTCAACGCGTGTGAGTGCGTGCGTATATGTCTTATTACATCATCCGACTGACGTGACACGTTTGTGCTGACCTTTGAGGTAGCAACCCAGGCACGTCACTGGCGGAAGTCTGACCATAAGACATGGACGTTTCCCACTCAACCGTTCCCCCTGTCTGTTGACGCCATCCATATCTGATAAAAGGACATTTGACTGCCAGAAGGAGCCACGATATCGTGTCATTATCTACTATAGCTAGGACCGAGGAGCGAGGTAGCTTAATTGTGCAGAAGCATTTGTTATATCAACTATTGCCAGTATAATTACAAGTCCAACACGGACACTGACCGATGTTCCCATAGGAGGTACCGATGAATCCGAGTAGGAATCTCATCATTGGTACTCCCGAATGAGAATATCGGTCAGTGTCCTTGTTAGTATCGTACGCTTTATACTGGCAATAGTGGAGCGCAGTAGCGCAGTAGATAGAGCGACGACCTCTCATTCGAGAGAACCTGGTTTCGAATCTTGTGCTGCCGTATCGAACATTGGGTAAGTTCGTTCACTATATGTTTCTCCAGGTCATTCAGCTGTATGAATGAGTACCTGGCTATAGACAGTGGTGTGGTGTGTTAACACAGGTCTGTGTCATGCGTCAAGTGCTGTAGTGTAGTGAGTCTGTAGTGCGTGCGCGCTTCATGCTATTCGCTTTCAGCTTCAGCCACCAACTAACTTCCTTATATGGGAGTGAAAAGGAAGCCGAGTATATAAGTCTCCACCCCAACGTGGTACACCATGGATACTGGGCGCCTTGCGACCCCAAACTAATCCGTTAGGGATCGGGGAGCAGACTGTAGCTCTTAGTAGTCCATTTGACACTCATATGTGTTCAATAGCCAGCCTAGAAATGTTCTATCCTATGAACTTTTGTTGTTGATTTGTACTCATATGGGATCCTAGAACAAATTCAGCTTGGTTGCCCAAACGGCAACTTTGGGTAACTCTGGTAATTTGCATAAATCCAAGATGGCCACTGGGCGTTGTCTTGAAAATTTAACTGTTGAACTACTTGTCCTAGAATGATGTATAGTACCTCTTTTAAGGGGTGTTGGGGTGCATAGAATCCATTTCTGATGTCTTTTTTTTTCAATTCAAGGTCAAGATCAGACGCTAAAGGTCAGGTTAAGGTCAAATGTTTGATTTCTCGTGGAAAATGAATGGAAACTTCTACTAATTTATATTTTAGTTTATTCATGCACATAAATGGATTGACACATTTGTTCGTGAGAAAAAACAGTAATCAGTCATATATGAAACACGCAGTCACATCTGCTACACGTAGAGTATAGTGCAAATATCATTATGAACATTGACATTCATATTTCTTTGTGAGGGATATTCTTGCATTAATTAATCATGCACGAAAGTCATTGTAAGCCCTGTTATGGATGAACTGTCGTAAACGCGCAGCGAACAATCACCTTTGATGATTTCCCTCATATACCTAGCACACACAGAATGACACCAGTTAATCTGCTTTGAAGAAGTCCTCCATTGACGTCTGTTTGCTGTTGACTAGGGCACCAGACAAAAGGAATTCCTCAAGCCAGTCGCAGTGCGCTTGCAGCGTCGTCTGACTGCATAGCCCTGTTACGAATGATTTTCCTCATTGACCTAATTACTTTGGCACTGGTGCTCTGCGCGGCCACGGCATGGCTTCCAGGTCACGGGCGGGAAGTATTTGCGAACAACCGGGCGATTTTCATTTGGACAGAAATTCGTTATATAAATTTGTTCGGGAAAAGGTGTTCGTAATAACCGTGTATTCGTTATACCCGTATTCGTAATATGCGTGAACGCTTATAATGGAAAAGATAGGGAAAACAATCCGTACGTAAGAAATTGTTTCGTTATATCCGTCAATCCGTATCCGTGTTCGTTATAAGCGTGTTGCACTGCATAACTGCCCTAAGCGTAAGGTTTACGCTATCTTAGTAACTGCAGATATCGCCTAATAATCTTTACCATTTAATCAGGATCAGCAAGACCATCATCAACATCTTCTTGGCCTTCACCCTCCTCATCTACATCCTCATCCTCTACACTCTCATCCTCAAAATCCTCCTCCTCGGTAACCTCCATCTCAATACCCTCCTCGTCTTCAGCCTGAGCCTCTTCTGTCTTCGTGTACGGATTACAGCAGCCCTCTTCGCCAGAGCAGTTGCAGTATGACGTGCACGAAAGATGTTCTTTGTGGCAGCCACAAACCCGTGCTGCACTTCTTGCCCTGTGTCCTACACTCACAATGAATCACATCACACAGGTGTGGTGGACCTGATGAAAGGTTCAGCGTTTGAAGTGTACTTGGCCGCGGCATATCGGGGGCTGACAGGTGTCTTCAATGGGAAGTCCTGGGTGAAAGTCATGCGGTCCTTTCGGGGCGTATCAGCAGCGCTCTTGAAGCGGTTTCTATCAACAGGGCCGAAGACATTTAAGCAGATAGAGCAGTATCTGGACACTGCTCGCCTCCGTCCAACTGGCCGGCACTGGATGGACAACTTCCTTCTCCCCACACTCCTCGTCCACCAGTTTGAGCATGCAGAGAGAGAGAGAGAGAGAGGGTGACATTCACTTCAAGCAGCTGGCCATGGAGTGCATGCTTAAATATTTCTTCCTCGCTGGACACGTGCAGTACGCCCGCTATCTCACTCAGTACCTGCTGGAGATGGCTGTGCTCCCTGCTGAGGTCAAGGCGGACCTTGTGTCCGGCGCTTTTGCCTTTCGACACCATGTGGCATACTGGAACGCTGTCTCTGATGATCAGTTTTGGTGAGCAGACTGCCATCAATATCGGAAAGAGAGCTCTCAAGGGCATGCCTCTATCTGCTTAGCTAGTTTGTGAGTGGATTGACGCCTACCCCATCACCGTGCACTTGTCAGACCGCGTAGACTACATCTACTCTGTGGATCCACCAGGCCATTCTGCGCAGAAAGCGTGTCTTGGATGCGGATGATCGGGGTCTCATTGATGCAGATGTGCAGAAGTACCCTCACCCACTGGAAGATCACCGCACTCATCTGTACAATCACACCACCGGCCAAATTGCTCCTGCTGAAGTGAATGTGGCTGATTCGATTGTGCTTGGGGAAAAGATGCAGAGCAAGTACATCGCCAGTTTTCCCGATGGGTTCTACGACACAATCAGTAGTCCCATCAAGACGATGGACGTTCTAATGAAGCTGGACAAAGGCAACAAGGGCAGGCCAGTCTTATATCTTGAGAACATTTTTCTCCGGCTCTTGATGATTGGTCAGAGGCGTCACAGTCAGAGTCACTAAGCAGATGATACTAATCACGAAAGAATTCGGCGGGCTGGTGAAGTTACCCTCATCTATGAGCTCTCATCACCAGTCCTCTGCCCAAAAGAGATGCAATCCTGAGGAGCAAGAACAACAAGCGGAGCCTGGAGAGCATGTTGTCTACCTTCAGTGCATGAGAGAACGTGACGATGGAGACTCGTGACGATGGTGCGTTTGGTCATGATGAGGCGGCCATCACCATGATCTCCTACGTCATTGAAGCTGCCAACTCTGGAAAAAACGTGATCCGTGTAATTAGCGACGACACAGACGTGTTTGTCCTACTAGTCTAGTGGGTGTATCGGGAGGAGATAGTGTGCAAGGTGCAGACGGAGCGGAGGGATGGGACAGTGCTGGATATCAACGCCACCTGCGCTGACATAGGGCCACTGTGTCTGCAGCTGCTTGGCATGCACGCACTCAACGGGTGCGACACCACCTCATATCCGTATGCCAAAAGCAAGATCAATGCACTAAACATCTTGCTCACTGGGGACTTCCTAGGTTTGGATGATGTGCTAGGGAAAGTGGGCGCCACGCAGGGGGATCTGATGGAGACGGCGAAAACGTTCTTCATCACTCTGTATGGTCAGCCACTGGGGACATCCATGGAGTCTGCACGCTTCACACTCTTCACCAAGAAGAATAAAAGTCCCAAAGTCAAGGCCCTGCCCCCAACATCCGCCAATCTGTTCCTGCACGTGCTGCGGGCCCATCTGCAGGTAATTCTGTGGAAAGCGGCAGACCAGCAAGCCCCACCCGATAAGTCAGCCGATATCACTCACTTCGGGTGAAAGATCCGGGATGGCGTCCCCTCTCCTGTTATTGCTCAGGGTGACATAGGTCCACCACCCCTGTGTGATGTGATTCATTGTGGGTGTAGGGTACAGGGCAAGAAATGCAGCACGGAGGTTTGTGGCTGCCACAAAGAACATATTTCGTGCACTGTGCGGCTGTAATCCGTACACTAAGACAGAAGAGGCTCAGGCTGGATACGAGGAGGGTATCGAGATGGAGGATACTGAGGAGGAGGATTTTGAGGATGATAGTGTAGAGGATGAGGATGTAGATGAGGAGGGTGAAGGCCATGAAGATGTTGAGGATGGTCTTGCTGATCCTGATTACCTGGATGCTGAGTGGGAGTAGGTAAATGGTAAAGTTTATTAGGCGATATCTGCAGTTACTAAGATAGCGTAAACCTTACGCTTATAGCATAGCATTGTGTAAGACTATCTTTTATCCACAGTTAAGGCTGTCAATCTTTGTATCATCCTTACAATCACTTTCGTGCATGATTACTTAATGCAAGAAATATGAATGCCAATGTTCATAATGATATTTGCACTACACTACGTGTAGCAGATGTGATTACCTGTTTCAAATATGACTGATTACTGTTTTTTCTCACGAACAAATGTGTCAAATATTGTAAAGTTATCCATTTATGTGCATGAATAAACTAAAATATAAATTAGTAGAAGTTTCCATTCATTTTCCACGAGAAATCAAACATTTGACCTTCACCTGACCTTCAGCGTCTGATCTTGACATTGAATTGAAAACATAACATCAGAAATGGATTCGACGCACCCCAACACCCCTTAAAAGAGGTATTATACATCATTCTAGGACAAGTAGTTCAAAAGTTAAATTTTCAAGATATCGCCCAGTGACCATCTTGGAATTATGCAAATTACCAGAGTTGCCCAAAGTTGCCGTTTGGGCAACCAAGCTGAATTTGTTCTAGGACGCCATATGAGTACAAATCAACAAAAAGTTCATAGGATAGAACATTTCTAGGTTCATGAAATGACAAATGGACTATAGGTCAGTATGCAGCGTCCCGATGCTACACTAATCTAGTCTCCAACTATGGGCAAATATGGGTGGATGAAGCTCTCAAGCGGTGTAAAACAATTCATCTAGGAAAAGGCAAACTCCACAATCAAACCCGTGTAAGAGATATCGATCACTCAAAATGTACTACTTGTAATCGTGTTGGACATGTTCAAGAAATCGAATGTTCAGCAGTACAGGAAAACTGAACAACCTCGCGAAAGTGCCAACGGTCGTAGAGCGGAGGAGCATCGTGAGGAGAGGTGTGGGTCCCAGGCTGGAGGAAATGCCAACCGAAAGCGGAAGAACTATTTTAAAAGCCAACGGTATCGACAACTCATCATATCGTTTCGGTCGGACATGACGTCTGAAGACTTGGATTTGTTCGCGGTGTCGAGGGAGTAGATATGTTTTACGGTTTCGTGGGCGGGTGGTTTTCGAAATTTACCGCGATGTCGGCGGGCGATAGTGTTGGAGATAGCATTGCGGTGTTTAGAGGCCGTTGCAATTCGGATGACGAAAGGGGGCGTTAGAGGTTTACGACACTCACCAAAACAACAACAAAATTCACAAAATATATGGGGGCTCAGCCCCCACTCTAAATGTGGGCGCTTAACATATGCGAGGAATAAGGGACACTTGTCTTACACTGCTTATCCGCGTAATAATAGTAATAATAATAATAATGTATTATTTCAGACAATCATCATGTCCATATACACAAATACATCAATAAAAATATGTAAATAAATAAAAAAATACATCGATACAAACAATGTTTACAAATTATATAAATCCCGGACCAAATAGCTTATTTTTTACAGCAGTTGAACAAAAGTGGAATTTTGGCATACAAAAGTCTCACTTTGGCTTGCATGTCAGACTCATCAGACAAGTTATCAGAAATGACATGTCCAATATATTTACAAGAGGTGGCAAAGTTATTTCCTCCTAATGTCATTTCTTTAGACAGATTTTACTTTCTAGATTCAAAGTACACGACTAGGGATTTACCCGCATTGTATTGGACGTCATGCTCAATCCATATGAGTAACACATGTATAGTAGTGTTTGTAGTCCTTTAGCAGAAGGTGCAAACAGAAGTAGATCATCGGCGTATATAAGGTGATTTAACAACCATGTTACCCAGACTACAGCCGATTTGTTTTTGTGCAGTTGTATACTCTATATAAATGTTAAAAAGTAAAGGGGATAACTTCCCACCTTGCTTAACACCATTGCCTACCGAGAAGAAGTCCTAGTAGGTATTTCCCCATCGTATGCATACACATTGATTATTGAATTCATTGCTGAGTACTCTTAAGATATATTTCGGTACATTTCGTTGTTCTAGTTTCGTTAAAAGTTTATATCGGTTGACACGATCAAACGCTTTTGATGCATCTAAGAACGCGACGTGCATAGCTGAACCATGTTCAGTGTCGAACCTTAATAATTCCTTAAATGCATACACGCATAACTCCGTTCCATGTTTAGGCTTAAAGCCAATTTGATTAGGACTGGTTTCAAGTACATTTCCATTCTGTTAAAAAGAACAGTGTCTATTATTTTCGAAAACATGTTCGATAGACATATTGGCCTATAATTACCTTTGTCGTTTACTCGTCTATTCTTGTCTTTAATAATTGGTACAATAACAGACTGTGAAATTTCTTTTGGTGCATAACTATGCACCAGAATCAAAGACACAAGGGTAGACAAAAGCACAGGGTGTTGAGAATCAGCGAACTTACTATGTTCTGCATTGTAACCGACCAGTTCAACTGCACCAACAGTCATTCCCTTATTGCAAGTGGAACAATCATAAAAAACTTTATCACATCGGCTATCTTCCACATCAATAAATAATTTGTCATAATGGTGCTTCCACATTGACCCGATGTTTACAGCACCGTTTATATTATCAATGTTTGTCGGAAGTTTCACTTTACTGTTCGTACAGTGCTTAATTTCTTTCCAGAATTTGCGGTGGTCTTTTTGACACAACTGTTCTGCAATCTTATCAGCAATGATAGTTTCTTTCTCCCTTTTATATTTTCTGATCGCCTGCTTGAATTTCATTCTGGATAATTTCATAACATAAAAAATTTCATCTTGTCTAGGTTTGCCAGTCTCTTTCCATATACAGTAAGCATCATGGGCTGCACAGTGAAGCTCTTTCACTCGCTCGTTCCAACCTGGTACGACTTTATACTTATAAGCACCTTTGCGATTTGACCGAAGTGTGTGACCACACCTCTTCAATGTAATCACGATAGAATTGTAAAAGTAATCGAAATCATCATGATGATTACAGTTATGACAATTGGGATCAGTGCATCTAACACCCGTGTATAATATTTTAATATACTAAATTTGGAGCATTGCAAGTTTAGATCGCCATCACCTCCCTGGCTCCAAGGTCCACTCGCCTCTTTCTAAAGCGACTCATATCCTTAGATCATCTCATCTACCAATTGCCGATATATTAGAAAAACCACGAAGGTAGATATTTTGTGTTGTCTATTCTTCAGTCAGTAATCCCTCATGTTGCCCCAATGGAATTACTTTAGAATTAGTATCTGCTGCATTCAGTATCGTGATTGGCTGCAGCAGAAATCAAATAGTCATGGGAACGAGTTCAACTATTTAAAATATTCCAATGGCGACAATTGTTGCCCTTCGTTTATTGTTCCACGGGTGGGTGTTAGCTAACTCTTAATTGTTGTTTAATGATTACTACTAATTAGTTATTTAAAGCTGCGTTCACAACTTCACCACACATAGTTAATCTGGTTTCCTAAACGATTTTACTTTACGTGTTACGTAGCTTGGAACAACAATGTAGGAAGGATGCGTGGTGTTGCGAACTGTGGTAATAGTATAACTGCCAACAAGGCTTTGCTGCACTTGGGACACAGCGATCGCGCACCACGACATCCGCCTAGCTATACCCTTAGATTAAGTTATATAGGGGTTGCATAAATTAGTATACTATATTATATGAACAACTGTACATAGACGGTTTATGGTGAAGCCGGTTAACATGTTGGCATTAGTCTTAGTAAACAACACAGTTTAACGTAGACACTCTTCAACAGGAGTGCGGTTTTGAGAACACTTACACAACTGTCATCGCGTAGAAAATGTGTGATCACCTTAATCCACAATTCAGTAACGTATAGTTGTTTAAACGATCTAGTAAATGTTAATTTAATATATTTTCTGTTGTCATACACTACACACAATTTCTCATTGGATCGTGCATGCCAATTAATATTGCACATTCCGAAATGCAACCATGATTACAAACTACTCGATAGTGTTATATCAATCACAACTAGTGAGTATAATTATATCATAATTATTAGCAACTTACTTGAGTAAATGAAAAACGGAGCAGTGTTTTAAAGCTTGTGCGATAGTCGTCATGGATACGTAATCGTGACGTTTGAATAAAGCGAATGGCGATGATTTCGTCTACCCAGTAACTTGTAATGTATTATATATTTTGTATATTTTACATAGTTACAATCAATTAGTCACACATTCCGTTGACACTAAGGCCTCTGTAGATCCGTATCCAAATAGTAGGTTTACGTTCGTTTCTCTATGCATTTTTTGTTTTTCCTAATCTATGGACTTAGAACATTTACTGATTATACTGACTATCTGATTCACAAAATCAGTTCCGAAATAGTTCATTGACATCGTCGATATAGGTTTATTCATAAAAATTATGATTCTAGTGATGGGAAGATAAGATCAAATATAAATTTTGTCAAAATCCAATATGGCGGTCAAATATATGCAGATGTTGTGTGTTTCTGATCAGAATGGTGTGCTTATGTGCGTACACGTGTCTGCGCGTGTATGTGTATGTGCGTGCGTGCGTGCGTGCGTGCGCGTGTGCGCAAGTGTGCGTGTGCGCAAGTGTGTTTGTCAGTTTTTTTTGTAGGCCTATGTGTATGTGTGTATCTGTCTGGGTGTGCATGCGCACATATGTTCGAACGTGCATCGGTGTGTTCGCATAAGGACGTGCGTGTGTATATATGTGCGTGGTGCTAAATCGTGTATATTAAACAGTGGCACGTACCGTTGTTCTTCAAGACGTAACACAAAGTCGTAAAAGGTTCCTGAATAAAACCACACTATCTTTATTGTGTTCTATATTCCAATTATGTTAGCATTCCAAGGAAGTGATTAAAAACTTAAAAAAATAATATGCAGTAGCCAATACTCTCAGTTCCAAACATACATAGAGTCGACCCGATCGCGATTTAAAAAGAAAAAGATACGCAACGTCAGAAACGCCTTGTCGACATCACACGTTCCACTGAAATTCGCCAGCCAAAACGCAAACTCTATACCATACTGTTGGACAGCCCTACACATTAGACATAACCCATTTAAACGCATACGCGACGCCCTTTCTGAACGCGACTGCGAAAGTTATTGAATGTTATGATGTTTTGAGTCTGTTTATTGAGAGCTTTGAGAAAACGTTTATTTACTGTAACCGCCCGGATGTAGTTATCCCGGATCTTCAGTCTAACTCGATACGCTAGGTGGCGATACTAGTCACCCAGTTAGTCAGTATTTGAACTATACAGAGTTAAACACTACATCCCTCCCCAAACTGGATAAAAGATACAGCGTTCAGAAAAAAAACACATTAGTAAAAATGCATAGGCCCGATTACATAGTGTCCTTGCATGGAAAAAATTACTAGCAACATTGTTATGGGTAGTGTCTGTATGACAAGGCATTATTATGTTAGTGATACGAATTAGTACACATCGTAGTCGTCGAGATGTCGCGGGCGATTGCGCATGCGAGCTGGATAGCGAGGCATCTCGTCGACGTCATCAGGCAGGATTTGCTGATCTTCGGCGTCATCGATGTCACCGGTGCTGATGTCATCATCCCAGCTCGACTCATCTTCCGATTCGACTACGTCGCTCGTGACGTGTTTGAAGAATGACGAATTTCGCGTCACTCGATGCGTTCCACGCTGCGCAGTGACCATGGAACCTTTGACGTGTGTGACGTGGTACGGACGTGGATCATACACTGGGTCGATTTTGCGCCTCCTCATCGGCGGTTTGATGATGACCGCGTCACCTTCCTTGATGGTCGACGGCTTGACGTACGCTTTGTCGTCAGCTGCACGTTTCATCTTCGCTTTGTTGTTCTGGTCGCGTTGTTGTACGTCCTTCCTGTTGAACGGCTCGGGTGTCGTTTGTGGCAACTTGACCTTCATCCATCGTCCGTGTAGAAGTGTTGCTGGAGGAGATCCGGTTGTCGCATGTGGAGTTGCGCGATAGTTGCGAAGGAACCGATTCATCTCGGCTCTCCAGTCTTTCTGCTCACAGATAGATGTTTTGATGACTTTCTTCACCGTTCGCATGAAACGCTCGACGATACGATTTCAACGATCGGGAATCTTGAGTAATCGTCCATTAGGACCAGCAAGTATTGTCCCATGGGTAGTTCTGCGAAATCTGCGCTGATTTCTGTCCAGGGCGCTGTGGGCTGTGGACTCATCTGCAAAGGTTCACGTTTGACCTCTGGCACAGACGCGTGACACGCAATGCATGATTTGACACGACGTTCGACCATCTTGTCGATGCCGGGGAACCAAATCTTTTCTCGCAGCAATGCTTTTGTCTTCACGATTCCCTGATGACCTTCGTGGGCAAGGTTGACCGCGCATTTCTGAAGTGTTGCGGGGATGGCCAACCGATGACCACGAAGAATGGTGTCACCGTCAACTGTGGTCGTCAGCTCGTTCTTCAGCATTTGGTAGGACTTGTACGACTCGACGTCTACCTTGTCTGACAAGTTTTGCTGCCATTTTCCAGTGCCTAGGGCTTGCACTACAGCTTGTAGTGTCGCGTCAGCCATTGTT
Organism: Escarpia spicata; assembly: GCA_963995525.1. Classification (NCBI taxonomy): domain Eukaryota; kingdom Metazoa; phylum Annelida; class Polychaeta; order Sabellida; family Siboglinidae; genus Escarpia; species Escarpia spicata. Next base: position 28,964,358 of record OZ023209.1, read on the forward strand.
GCGCATCGCACTTGTTCGATCGACATCGCTTTCGGCACGGAGTTGATCGAGATGTAATCGATGAACTCCTCAGCGACCTTCTCTTCACGGGAAGTCTGACGCGTTTGTTGGTCTAGACAGGCAGCATGAAGCGAAGTGATTCATCTTGTGACAGTTCATACACTCCTTCCCAACGGCAGGGCAGGACGATCTCCCTCCAGGGTGCGGCCATGTCTGCGCACAGTTGCGGCACACGTTATTCTCGTCCTTCGGTTTCGTAACCCACTGTGATTGTTTGGGTTTGTGGGTTGACATCTTGATGACAGACACCGACTGACTGTTGTGATTGACGCGTTCTATGTCCTTGGCTTGCATCTCGGACAGTTCCATGACCAATGTCATGTCGGGGTCACTTAGTGCCTTCCGTCGAAGCCGACTAGACTCGCAGTTCTGTACGATCTGGCTCATGATTTCTCTATCGATATCGGAGAACTCACACGTTTTTGCAAGCTGCCTCAGCCTCGTGTTGTACGCGGTGATGTCTTCCCCCTTCTCCTGCATTGCCTGTCTGAACTTGTAGACTTCATACTCGCAGTTTCTCTTTGGAGCGAAGTGTGTTGTGAGTGCTTTGACTGCTTTGTCAAGTTCGTTTTCGTCATCGTCACCAGCGACGACAGGCAGCGTGTCGAAGATATCGTGCGTTTCTTCACCCGCATAATGAAGCAGTAGTGCGCGTTGACGTGTGTCGTCCGTGATGTTGCACGCCGTCATGAGATTTTTGAAGCGAGCGACCCATTTGGTCCAGCGAATTGCGACGTCACCGCTTGCACTAACATCGAAGTGTGGATACGTTAGCAGATCGGACATTATTGCAGTACTTAACTTTGTTGCGAAGTTCACACCTGCATCACTCGTCGCCAAATATGATGTTTTGAGTCTGTTTATTGAGAGCTTTGAGAAAACGTTTATTTACTGTAACCGCCCGGATGTAGTTATCCCGGATCTTCAGTCTAACTCGATACGCTAGGTGGCGATACTAGTCACTCAGTTAGTCAGTAATTGAACTATACAGAGTTGAACACTACAAATGTTACGTCACAGATTTTGCGGTTCAATAAAATGTCAACCCCAACTTTGTATATATCGACGTGCCTTTCGTATGCAATAAATGGATATTCGGCATAAGCACAAACGCCGCATTGTTTCGTAAGTAAATAATTATATTAATTAAAACTCTGTTGTCGAACTGTTACAACTCTGCAGTGTAACAGTTCGACCTGTTAGGAACACACACGTATACAGACCCTTGAATTTGAAATACCTATCAGCACGTTTGACAAGTTTAAACAAAAACCTGCGAGTCACTTGTTGACATCTGCAATGTGGCAGCCAGGCGCTGTGCTAGGCCTGTGGCAGGGAAATAAAATGTGTCTATTGGACTCTTATGGCTTATTCTTAGATCGGGTATTTTCTTTGTTATCTGTGGATGTTCTAAATATCACAGTATTATGGCTATGCACTTCAATTTCAAACTATAACGGACATATATTTATGTGTTGTCGGAGTCGAACGTAGAACCACTAACTGAGCAGTTAGCTAATGCTGTTTTATAAGGCGCCAACGCGATATTTCGAGTACCGGCTTATTTACAATTGCTAATGGTCTCTCTTAAACTATTCTCACTTAGCTGTACATATTTGGCATTCAATCCCGACCAGTGCACCAAGTGTTACCTTTCGTGGTGCATTCAGAAACAATGTATCTGAGAGGCTGGGCAAATATCCTGTAATTGTGGTCTCCAGTGGAAGTTTTTAAACCAGTGTAATTCCTTTTTATCGTCACAACGCATGATTGTCTGTATGTGTCAGACTAAAGCATAGTCTAACTTCGTTTTGCGATCACCTCGGTAATAATAATAAGCAATAAAGATCCCCCTCGGTCATTTGCAAATTACGTTCGTAATAAATATAATGTAGGACTATAGTCCGGTTAATACGATCACCTCGCTATTCATGCCACCAAGGCCCAGTCCAGATGGTGTCCATAATAGCGAGTATTCACATTGAGTGCGCAATCAAACCATGATGGGCGATATTACACGGAAACAGGGGTTTCTAACAATACGATGTTAACGAAGAAGAAACGATCATTAAAACAGTTATGATCGATGAAATTTCCTATTGACGAAACGTAAAGGTTTATTATTACAGCGGGGTATTCAACCCTTAGGACGGCACAGCACGCTTTACCCTTCACCCCTGGCAGACCAGCAATCAAAACCACTGTTTATAGATAGGTACTCATTTATACAGCTGAGTGTACTGGATCAACGTGGAGTGAACGAACTTGTCCAATGTTCGAAACGGTAGCAAGAGGAACCCGGCATCGCTACAAGGACAGTTGTTGGAGTGGTACAATTTCGCAATAAACGAGAGCATCGTATGTTCTCAGTTGAGCAATAAATATATATTTTAATACTTATTAACTGTAGTATTGCAATTGTCCGAGTCACTTCTGTTTGCTACGTACTGTATGATGAACTGAGGTGCGTGCGTACGTACTTACCCAGATTCTGGCTAACTTATGGTACATCTAAAACTGGAAAATACCGTTTGTTTCCAGGCTCCTGTGTGCAGCAAATGGTGGCGCCATGTGTAAGGGTAAGCGAAACATACTTTTCCGACTACCTACCTTCGATTCAGTAGCAGTGTTTTAATCAAATACCAATGCTGTTTATTAATTTTTATTTTGCATTCACTATTCGTTGTTACATCGAACCATTTTGCAACAGTCTCTATATAAACACACGAGCCAATTTCTGTCATTCGATGTTTATACGCGGCTCATGCCATCTACGCTATGCTTCAGTATCAAAACATGTTAACAATTATTAGTAGTAAAGCGTATATAATATCATGTTTATCAAAAAATATCATCAACAGCAAAACTTTGCTGAACGATAGTCAGCTAAGAAACAAAACAAATTACAGATAACTTGCATCATTCAATAATGAACATGTAGTCAAACCGGACATCTATACACAGCTTCTTCAAATCGTTATTAACTTCCGGTCAACAGTACGACTGTCGGCCGGTAAAGCAATGACGTGAGATGTGCTCGCACGTTGCACGTCTTACCTCGTGTGAGGTGCATCGATATGAAACAGGTAATAATGTGCACAGTTTCATCACCGAATAGGAAACAGACAGATTTAATGCCCGCTAAACGTTAGTATCAACATAAATTCCTACGGTGCCGCTTTTTCCGGAAATGACGACGAGTTAAACATATCTTACTCGTTGTTAACTGTCAAATGTCCAACACAAATTAGTCCGATCACCACGTGCCAAGCCAAGACCGTTCAAGATGATGGTTTCGTTAATCCGATTCTACGTTCTACGTTCCGCTAATAAAAACTTACCACCTACAACAATAGATCAGCGATAACTTAGTTAAACACCAACGAGTTTTCACATTAAAACATAACAAACTAATCATATGCCATGCTATATTACAAAATCTATTTTCACAAAAGGAAGCATCATTTCGAACATCGTCTCGTGTTTTTTTACATAGACGCGCACACAATTTTCGACGCGACTCCGTGTACTAGTAGTTTCATTTAATTGCAGTTCGTATCCTAATTATTAGAAGTTAATTGTCGTGCGGCATTCATAATCGCACGTTGGTTGTATTCCAGCCACGTCATACCACGTGCAAATCACGTGCTAATCATCACGTGCCGATCACGGCACAGTGTCGGAGTCGCCACCAGATCGTACTTGTCTTGCGCGAGCTTGGTGCGAGAGTTGCCGAGACACTGCTAGATGTTGAGCTCAGAGCGAGAACTGGCGCTCTCGGAAGGATTCGATGAAGGGTGGCGTGTCTGCACCATCGTGTTCCTCCGCGATCGTGTCTGGCAAAGGCGACGGCTTCGATTTCTGGTAACGCTTGATCACGTCTTTCGACAACTGCCGCGGCCTGTGAGACACCCAAACAACAGTTATCAGTTAAAGCTCCTTCCGCGTTAGAATTTTCACGCGCATTAATTTCATCATTCAAGTACTCGCTGCGATTTGCCAATTCGTTTGTGCAAATATTTCGTTTAGTTACGTTTAGTTAGACCATCGGACAAACTATTAAAAGGTTTACGACATGGAACAATCGAAATTCAAAGAAAAGGACTTAAGTAGGTTAACCGCGGTGTACTGCTGTGGCTGTTATTCACCGACATAATAAAAACATGCAACCATCGAAGTCAATAATGTTAAGATTACTTTAACAAAGATTTGTGTTACACTATTTATTCCATATCTGGATATTAAAGAATTCCGACTCGCGATGAGGTAAATGAGTTACCTAAGCAATGAATATGCGTTCCACTTTATAATTGTATGACACATTATGTTTACTCTGAAGAAACCTCGGAAATAACCCATCCACATGTTACCAAAAGCTGTGTTACTAATAGTGTATAGGAACTAATTTTATATGGCCTCTCTACCTTTGCAAGTAATTGTGTGCGATCGAATTAGTACATAAATAGACATGCACATTCACAGAATATATTGTTAGGCATTGGCTTTCGCTGAAGCAAGAGTATACTACAAAATTAAAGAAGTTAGGAAAGTTTAGTTGATGCTATTTACTTTGTATCATATTATTTCGGATTTCATAGTAATGTTATTTTTAGCACATTGTTTCGGGAATTAAACACGAAACAACAAGCAACGGTTTCTTTAAATACTGATAAGGATGCGAGACTTCTTATAATTGTTATTCAATACGTCAATACTGGAAAGCAACAGAAGTGTTTCAACAGAAAGCATATATATATATATATATATATATATATATATACGAAGGATACGAAACCACATGCATGAATACCGAAAGCAGGAACGGAAAAGAACAAGTTGACACCGACACCAAATCGTGCAAAATATAAACATTAATTAATCAATCGAAGCATGGCAATCTCATGTCAGTGATTGCATCTATGCAGACGGCGTACCAATAAATCCAGAACTGAAATCGTCCACGATTCAACAATCATCAACAAAAACAGAATGATTGCACAGCCAATCAAAGCTGTTTTCTAAAGGCGAACACAGATTGTACCACGCTGACAGCATCGACAATCTGAGAAGCAGGCAACATACTATTAAGATGTCAAAAGGTGGCTTCTTAGCCACTACACATCACCCATAGCGACCTCAGTTGGAGAAACGTGGTTTTTTTGTGTGAGCACCGTGCTTGCCGAAAGGACGCCTGTAAAAATTACTGCAATGACTCGAACAGCATTGCACCATTTCCTGTAGATGCAGCTGCGCTTGAATGTAATATAACATATGGATATGAATAGCATATTGTTCCTTAGAGGTTCACATGCGTTACGATGAGTGACCAGAATGAAATATATTGATATATTGTTGTCAGCATCTAAGTGTAAGTTGCAAGAGCATTGTTAGAGAAAGAGTTTGTTAAATTAGTACGAACAAAAACATTAAAAAGAGACATGAGCAGTAAACCTTGGCTGATCCTACGGCAGCGGCCATGTTTGGTCATAGAAGACGTTTTCTTCACCGTATATCATATTACAATAATGTTATATAGCATAACAAATTGGTAACTTACTGTTTCATTGATAGCGTTTTCTATTGTTGGTTTTGTTAATAAGATTCGTCAGTGTGTTTTACGTTGACTCGACAATGGGACAACTCAGTTGTGTTTCTGATTCTGATTTGACTTAGTTGTTATTAGTAGCCATGCTGGGTCCAACGACTGATCATTGGGAATGGGAACGTTCCCGATCGCGGGGGTTCCACCTACCTCAGTTTGCGTCCCACTCCATAATCTCTCTTGTCCGTCAGGGCGTCCCATTCGTCTCCCTCGGGCGGTATCTCACCATCCTCTTCATCACCCCTATCGCCCTGTACAGTGACAGATGATCATGTATATCAGTGGGCATTAAAGCAATAACCTGTCCTACACTGCTCGCTATGGATCTGTATAAACCACACACTTTGTCGATAAATCCATTGATGTCTTCGAGAGGGCGCAATTGATCTTTTTTAAACCAACAAATTGTAACAATACGGTTAATATCAAAGTCGACTCCGGTTGCGACGAACATCATTATTTGGCGGTCCTGCTTCGATCCGCGCTGTGCTAAATAAATTATACAACAATAGTATAAAAACAATGAAGGAAACACTCGCAGTGAAAACAAGGGAGTGGGGCTCAATCAAACAGCAAACGGTGCATCAGCAGCAAGATCGCATAAGCCAAATTAACACGCAATAAGCAACCTACTGAACAATATTCATCGTGGTGGTGGTTTGAGTTTCTGTTCACATGGCCGTTCGTGTCAAACTGATCAAACACAAGATTACGACGATTATACTTGTGTGCGAAGACACTCTAGTGGTGCCATCTAGCTTTGCTATACGGCGGTGGTCATGTTGTTGTGATACAAGTTTTAAAAGTCTAAGTCCAGGTTATACACTGCGCAATGGTTTGTTTAGTACATAACCTACACTTATCATTTATTAAAGCACGCCCGGAATTCTGAACCACAGCTACGTCTCTAATACAAGCTTAGAATAATGTGGATTCTACAGAAATCCGTATTCGTTAGATCAGACGAAAATGTACCAATTGCTTTATTTACAGCTGGGCGTCCAGTTTCTTTTATAAAAACTTGATTTCTTAGTCTGCCGCTACAGGACAACATCTGGCATTGCGACATCGTATATACAAAACATTGGTGTAACTAAAATAAATATTACAATATTGTATACGTCAAAATTACGTAGTAATAACCTGAAATTATGACAAACGCAGGGAATTACGTTGACCGAAGTAGAACCGATTAACATCAGAATTCTAAGTATAACACCACATGTTTGATATGGAAATTAAACGCAGATCAAACATTAAATCTAACCTAAAACCGGTTCCACTTCTAAAGTCACACACACACAATGACAGGAACCAAGAGATTGTGGTGAACAAACATCCCGAAATGTGTATTCAGTTTAACATAAGTACTCGTTTATTGCATTAACATTGGACTACACCGCCTTGGAAGGCACATAAACGTACCTTGACGTCGTAGTGTACTTCGACGCCTTTCTCTAGTGCTTCATCTTCAGCATCGCGACGTTTCTCCTCCGGGAGGATATGGTCTAGCCAGAACAACTCTCGCTGCGTGAATATGAAGTCCATGCCTTTGCGGATGAAGCATAGAAGCAGAAGCTGCAAACAAAGAACACGGAAGCGATTCAAGGAGACAGTTACGCCACGAGTTTTACTTGTCTAATACTGTTACGATCGCGCTGCGTGCAAGCTCTACATGTTATACTTTCATTGCTGCTTGTTGGCGTCTTCCGAAGATGAGCTCAACTCCATTTATGCTGCCCCACCATTGCATCTATGTTATACTTCACACGTGCGTAAGGTTTTCCAAACTTTCATTCCATTTTGGGCTGCACTATTTGGTTACTGATTGTTTACCCTATAGTACCATGTATAAGTATGTGTTCAACTACGCAACGCCTTTACGGTATTTATATTTGAATATAAACCAGCTTTCACCCATCACTCACGGTACAACAAATAGGCAAAACGTTTACGTATTGATTGGTGGTGGTTTTGTCATCATCACGTGTTACTGGGAAATAAATCGCTACAGTGGCGTCACCTAGAGAGTGGAACATAAATAATGCACATTGACGGTATCGTTAATATCAGAAACGGGCAGCGTTGTGGGTCATGTATTGGAGACCACGTCGCGTCAGTCGAATCCGGTGGATATTGACTGTGGTTTTGGAAACCATTTTAGATCGCTCAATATCTCAAGTCCCACACCGTGTACTGATAGTGGTGGGTAGTGGTTTGGCCCAATATGAAGCACAGTATGTGTTTGGGACTTTACAAACTTTCGAGATTATCCCTTAGTGATACGGACAGCTGGACAGAAAGGTGGAACACCTACCAGTATAGGGAAGAGAATGGAAATCATCTTGATACTCTTGACGACCCACATGAAGAGCATGCAGACAATCTGCATCACGGTAAAAACGTGCACGCGTTTCGTCTCGACGTGGCGTAGGAATACGTAGTCGGGCTGCGACTTCTGGGGCATGAACAGGATGAGGATCCGCTGGACGAACTATTGCAGATAAAAAATATTATCAGACAACTGTAGGTGACTTCATAGCCCCTCTTCTGTCGGGTTGGGTGATATTTAGTAATATTACAATACAATACGTATTTTGCCAGACCCGTAATTTGCACTTTCTTTGAATACATCTGCGCCATTGTCATTCTAATACAATGAACCGAACTGTGGATGGACTACTAAATAATGTTTGTATAGGTCGCCATACACAGTGTTATTTCTCTGTGAATGAATGACCCGTAGGTCTAAACACGACCCGTACGCTAGCCAGCATGTTTGAATGAGAACACTTTCATAACCTTAGAGCAGTGCATCATAGGTCGAAGTTAACGAAAGTATTCATAATGGGTGTCGCCCATACAAAGGTCGCGGCAACTATTTACCTGCACACCACCCAGTGACGTCACTCCCATGTAGAGGAAGACTCCGTAGAGTACAGCCATGGGCACATGCTGAAATACAACATAAATTATTCGGCGATGTTATAGTTGGCATACAATATGAAAGACTGCAAACATTTGCTAACATACTCCATCTGTATGCAGGGACTTTCCGTTTTGGTGTATTATATTATGTAAATGTTCTGTATAACACTGCGTATTAACCATGTAAAACCATATCCAAATTCTAAAAGTAATGTTTTTCGCAAAGTAGGCAATTAGGCAACTACTGAATCATGACATGTGTAACTGAATTTTACTAATTGTGTTGCACTAAATCCAATAATAATGTATTTACGGAATGTGTGTAGGAGTATTTTTCGAAGTTGACGGACCAGCTATTCCTCAATATTTAACATGATTTTATAATATACTACAGTAAAGGTCGCAAACATAGGCCGGATTAGGGAACGGAAATAAGAACATACCAAATAACACATAATATTATATTCCGTTTAGCAGGAATATCCAGCTACCTCGTTTACTAACATATGAATGGTTACGTGTCATAATAGTTAACGTCCGTGGTAACAACGTCTAGCAAGATAATTACTTAATATGTTGTATCGGTATACGCAATGCCACAAGAGTTACCTACAGACGATGGCAGGAAAGAGCAACAAATGGGAGATGGTACTGAAGGATAGGAAAGTGGTGGGAACTATTTGTAGAGTGACGTCACCTTCAGAACGGGTGTGAGGAAGACGGACGAGCCGATGAGGATGTGGATACAGACGCCTGTAAGTCGCTGTTCCCTGTAAGCAAAAATAGAGCACTTATGTTTTCATAAGCACGTAGACAAAACAATGATATAATAGTATTTTATTATTTTATAAACGCCATTTCCAATTAAATGTTCAAAGCGCTGTACAAAATCGAATTAACGTAAAATCACGACATTATAATTATAAGAACACTTAAATAAATTGTACAATAATCAATCAATAAAAAAATAAAATATTAAGTAGACATTGTTAAATATATATTAGAAAATTTATAGATATAGAATAATAATTATTGTAATATTTTCGTACATACAAACATGGATAGGTAAATAAAGTATGAATTTAGCAGTAAAATGTCCAAAAAGTAAATTGTCTGTAATGTGTCAGCAGTATTCTACTTTGAGCATATACATATAGGTTTTTTTTCAAGTTTCATCATACATGCATAAATAATTAACCGTTTTCAAGTAAAAGTATAAATTGATATGCTTGAAGCTAATTAACTTATGAGACAACATTCCCATTTTTAGTAATACGCAATATATTTTTTAGCAATGCGTATAATTTTACGCGTAAATCGATGGCATTCACTTATTTCAAACATATCAGTAGAAAAACCATCCTGTTTCCTCTAGTCACGCATATATACAGGTAAATTAATAGACAAACAAGCAGCATATTGGCGCGGTACTCTCCGCTGCTACGTGACAACATAGCGTAATGCCAATGACACTGACGAAGAAACCATTAAAGGGATCCAGTCTGTACCCTGAATTAGCCAGCGTAGTAATTTGTAACAGGAAGTCGTACTCACCGGACACCGAGGAACTGCGGACGTTCGCCTGGTGCTCGCAGCTCCGACTCCTTGATGAGACTGCGCACGTGAGTGATGGTACGCACGGTGGCGGCCACGAACCAGGGCAGGCCGAGTAACGAACACGTCGCGATGAGGAAGGCGAGCACGAACAGATCGAGATGGTAGCCGTGACCTTTCTGTAGGCAGTCATATTAGCATTACAACATGTGCCTAGTTTCCGGCAAATGCACCAAGTCTAGCTGTAACATTTGATGCATAGAGTTAAACTACGAAACCAAAGGAAGACCTAAACACTGAACATTAAAAGTTAATTAACGTTTGCATATATTTAGTTCATGCACTGTTGCCGTAGCACACTACATGGGGTATTACACTTTAAGTTACTTCTTTCTTATAAACTAAGAATACCGTTTTCTGCCTCGTTACCATATGAAGAGAGAATTGTCGTGCGAGATAACCTTACAGCAGGCCGTTACACATTGTCCATTACACAGGGAGTTGAAATGAACAGAGAGGCCATCGAATGAGGTAGAAGGCAAGTTCTTTTATACAGCGCAGTATCCAGTCCTCAGGACTGCTCAAGGCTTCACACTTTACTCCCTGACAGATCTGATCAATCAAACACCATCTTGATTTCTCTGGGAAGCAGTCAGTGACGTTGCAATAGCCAGGTTCATACCGCTGAGTGAACCGGAGAAACGTGGAGTGAACGAACTTACCCATGGTTCGACACGGCAGCACAGGATTCGAACCCGAGCTATCTCGATTGAGAGCCCGAAGATCTAGCCACTACGCCACAGCGCTCCACTACCATCATGCGCAAAGCGCGACCCGGAGAGGAAATCTGACCAACCTTCAGTTTGTGTTCCTTCCTGTTCACGATGACGGCCGTAATCTGCTGGTCAAGGAAGATAAGGATCGTAGCGAGCAGAGCAGGCACGATAGCCACGGCAATCAGCCAAATGTGTGTGATCTGGAACGGATCTACGAGCCATCCACGGTCAGGTCTCGTCGTCTGCAAACACGCAACACCGACAGTTCATAATATGACATTGGATGATCTACAGTGACATTGGATGATCTACAGTGACATTGGATGATCTACAGCGACATTTACAAACCGGTTTAATAAAAAATCGAGTGACTCCTCTACTCCATAATGTCTCTATGACGCTGTAGCATATATCATAGTTAATAATGCAGTTGTTAAATAATGCTATTCCGACCCTTAATGCGCAAGTCCGGAAATAGAAGTTTGCTGTGTAAGAAAGCATTCTACCCTGAATTTGCAGTTATCAGGAATTAATCTATCCACAGATTCGAGTGTGGACCAGGTATATTTTTATTTGAGCAACGGATGCCTTCACGAATCTGTCATGGGTAGACTGCAAATAAATGTATCAGATGAGCAACAGTCTAATAATGCTAAACCCATCCCATCGTCAATATTCATAATAAAGCTTAAAGACCGCAATTAGATTCACATTTCTAGAATAGGGCAACCATTCCCTTACACAGCGAACTTTTATTTCCGGACATGCGCATTAAGGGTTAGTACATAATATTTTAACAACAGCATTATTATATGCCACAACGCCCTCTCACTATCATTAGTATTACTCCCCTAAAAGTAACCTTTCCTATGTACATTTTGCACCCCGTATAGGAACGCGTTTTAGTGTTTTATATTCAAAATAAGCCCCTAAATCCTTTAATGTTGCTTCGCTTCTTCGGTACTCTCTTACTCGTACAATTGTCTCCATAGCACATATATCTCTGCAATATCCCAATCTACTCTCTATACCCTCCATACCGCCGTCCCTCCATCATATTCCCGTGTCTCCTGTCAACTCCGCTATTCCTTCTTCCTTCTTTCCCTCTTATTCTAAAATTCAGTCTAGTTATTCACGTTGCAAGACCGTGATTACAATATCTGACATCGATGGGAGCAAATGATTCCATCTTGCACAACGTTTAAATATAAACTAGCTTCCACCCATCATCCACGGAGCAACAAATATGCAAAACGTTTACATGTTGATTAGTGGTGGTTTGGTCAGCATCACGTGTTGTTGGGAAATAAATCGCTACAGTGGCTTCACCTAGGGCGCGGAACATAAATTAATGCACATTGACGCTATCGTTAATATCATAACCAGGCAGCGTTATGGGTAATGTATTGGAGACCACGTCACGTCAGTCGAATCCGGTTGGTATTGACTGTGGTTTGGGAAACCATTTTAGATCGCTAAATATCTCAAGTCCCACACTGTGTACGTGAGACAATTGTCGTTTTCTTACCTCGAACTTCTCCGGCACCATGAGTTTTGGCGTGTCCAGTTGAAGGAACATGTCGATGGTGGAACATATGAGGATGGCCATCAGCACAGCGAAATCGCTGAGAGTCGAGCGAACCTATCAATAATCAGTGGAAATCTTCATCAGTTTGGAGAATGCACTTGAATCGAATTTACTTCTTTTCACAAGTATGAAATGTGACGTACTTCTACGTTTTAGCCACCGTCGGGTACCTTCACCAGAAACAGAATTGTTGCTTACTGAGAAGAACGTCTAAATTAGCAATTGTATGAAGGAGATAATTCGATTCAAATCGTCAATACATAGTTTCCACTTAGCAAAGTGTGTCTAAATGCTATAGCTGTTAAACTGACCCACTGATTGTTATAAGTCATCATAATAAAGCGTACATAGCAACAATAGCGTTGCTATTGTACGAACTAATGACCAATATACTGTTACCGTTTCATTGAACAAATTGACCTGTTGATCACATGAACTGTTGCCTAGCAAAACCACCGCAAAGCCATCAAAATGGATGCAGAACACGTGGAGGGTTTGAAGATTCCATCGTACATTTTGTTTGCAATTCCGTCCCAAAAGTCAAATTTCTAAACAACTGGTCAAGTCATGGATACCGGCAGGTGAATAATACAATTGCATACTTCACTACGTGAAGACGTCATACTCTGTGTATCTGTCTGTATTCTGACAGGCAAAATGACCTATGGACATATCATCACGCCTGTGTTTAAAAGTATTAACTTTGCATTGTACCACGCTATGGACGGTTATATAATGTATATGACGGTGATGATGATGATAATGACACGCAGCATGTTTTGTTTAAACACTATTTAAAAAAAACAAAAAAATTTGCTGTTTATAATATTGACTATCACGGTCTTATGATCATAACGATGTTGCAAATGGCGGCCATTCTTGGGCGGTGCTTACGATTGACGAGAAGTAAGGTCGATTGCGCAGGTTTCGGAAGAAGATGGCGATGACGAAGGTGCCGATGAAGAGGAAGCAGCAGAAGAAAAAGACGTCGGGTACGGAATGGGTGACGGTCGACACGTTACACGCATCTCCAACCAGAGTCCAGTTGTGGTTTCGGCAATCACTCTCGCTGAATTCAAATAGCGGAAATTAAAGGTTCGCACACAAAACCACTATAGTAATTTTAGCGTCGTCTTAATATGCTCGAAAAACGAACACACGCACACGCGTAGGCACGCGCGCCTACACACGTTAACTAGCATCAGTCATTCAATGTCAAATGCTGTTCTCCGATACCATGATTTATGAGATAAATACATAATAATTTACCAGTAAATAGTCATAACATTACAATCAGAAAAACTTGTACTGCTAGTTACTCTTACTAATTACAAGTCTGGAAATTATTATCATTTTAACTTATCTAAACATCGAAAACAGTATGTATGACGCAAAACATAAGCAACCAATAACAATTCGAGTGCCAATGAACACAATCAACACCATCTCATAGCACACACGTAACCATGACGTGACACACTACACAAATAACCGTGACGTAACACAGACGTGCACTCGAACAGTCGACAGGAATGACGTACCTGATGCAGCCAGTTCGCACAATGATGCGGTCCAAGTGCGTGATGCAGTCCTCGTAGATATTAATGGTCCACTGATCGGGTTGGGGCGCGAGATTCAGATGCCCGTAAGGGTTTTTTGAGTCCATCCCGCCCGTCAAACTCACGTTGATGCTTGGGTGTTGACAGTGACACGTGTAGTTCTTCTCCTCGCTATCCGCATATATGTGTATCGGATGGGTCTTCCACACGTCCCCCAGCTTCTTGAACGACTCGAAGATGAAGATGATCGAGATGAGCACGGCGAAGCTTTCCTCCGTGAAGCGGGTGATGTACCGTACCAGAGCGCTCAGGTCGAAGGCGACTATGATGATAAGGACACAGAAGACCCATAGTCCGACCCATACCCGGAAGGACATGAAGTCCACTCCGTTTCCCCTGGAAGACAGAAGAAATTAGTTCAGCTAGAGCACGGTCGTGTTAATTCCTGCGCGTAGACAATACTGTGTTTGGTGTCTAGGAATTAAGAATTACGTGCTATTAAAAAAAAATTACCGAAGTTGTGACAACTGTATGCGAATAGAAGGTTGGGTAGCATGGTGTAGACAATGTTACAAGAGGAGCACAAGCAAATGCAAGTAAACAAGGCAAGAACAGATTGTAATAGTAATGGTTAGCGACATAGCGACATAGCAAAGTTAAACACTGGTACAGGTACAGGTAAGACAGAAACTAGGGATGAAAGCGGTTGCTGTAGGAGGTTTGTGTGTGACCTCCAACTCAAATTGAAACACGGAAAAGAGAAAGAAATGGTGTTTAACTTAATTTCAAAGTGCAACCAACGATTGTCGGGAATGTATTGCACATTTGTGTACGTACTTGCAGACTTGATAGAGGATAGTTTCGAAGACAAGTAATGGGCCTGTGGCCCCCATGATCGTCAACGGCTGCCCAGCTAGCAAGTGGTAGACGATACCACATAAGGCTCCTGACAATAACGATTCCATTGTTCCCTGCAAGGAGGCATCTTATTGTAACATCACTGCAAATGTACTCGCACACGTAGCGTTTACAAAATCAATACACGTATATCCGTTTCTACTTACAGAATTATGTCAAACGCTATCCCACATGTCTAAGAAGATAAATAAGATTGTTAGTGAAAATAATATTAACAAAACAGCGTCACTCACCAAGTTGGTTAAAATAGTAAAACGTGATTTTATAACGATTGCATTAAGGGAAACGCGTTTAGTGAAATACGGTTAAGTCGGATACGTGCATGCAATCCAGGATACCTGATATATTTTGGTTGATGGATGTCACTAACCATGTATCCGTCTGTCGCGTGCCCCATCATGCCGCCGAACGTGACAATTGGGGTGACACAGGCAAAGTACAGGAAAATGACTGAGGCGAAACACTGCATATGAAACGCATCTTTGAAGTCGCTGACGTATAGCGGGTAACGTCTCTTCATATCCTTGATCAGACCGCCAAAGAACCTGGCGAATAGATCACACGGTGTTACGTGGGACGAGGGTAGCACGAGACGTACGGTTCTCAAGAGGGCATACCAAATGTGATTTTACTTCAAACCAACTGATGTAAAGGTAAGTTTTATAATGCGCAGAATCTAGTCGTCATGACTACTCAAAGCGCTTTACACTTTACCAGACCTGTTTAATCTTTATTTATATCGGAAGCATTCAGCCATATTGCAATTAATGCGCGAAGACTATTCTTACACAAATATCCACTACTCTCTATAGCCAGATACTCATTTATACAGCACTGTGGCACTGCGCTCCGCTTATGTTATTCGGACATAAACATTGATTTCACAAAGTGTATCTATTTGTATATCAGCGATTATTTGTTTTAAAATATTACATTTGCAAATTCTTAATATGATAATGCACCAAGGGAAGAAATTCCGATCAATAAGTATCGAAAGCCCTTGTCTTTAGTACATATTTGATAGTACATAAATCATTGGCTCATAAGTGAAGACATACTATATTGGTGGCACATCATAACTGGGACATATTACGTGGCGATTATTCAGTGGAATGTATTTGATAGCACGTACCGGCCTGTTCGTTGAAGCGTGTCGTCATGCCCAGCGCTCTCAGTAAAATGGAAGGCTTCCTCGGCTGCGGCTCGGCGTGCAGAGTCGACAAGACGCTTACGAATCTTGTCCTGGAAGACGGAAACGTCGGTCCAATAAAATACATGAAACGCATCACTAGCAGTCGGTGATCTTTCCTTTGAAAGTAACTTTAGATTAAATATGCAACGAATCAAGCAGTAAATGTAAGATGTTCTCAAAGAAAGAAGACGTGGGAACTTGAAGAGTGTATAACGCACACTGGCTCTGGTCATGACCGAGACACATTATTTCAGGACATATATTTTATACGCAATCCATAACTTTAGTTTGCAATGTATTACAGTTGTCTTATCATAGGTTTACATTCCGTATGGGTGCATTTTGTAGGACAGAAAAGTGTATGCCGGACATGTTTAAGTATCTACGCCAGCACTAAATTCCTTTTTCGATATTTTTCTCATAGAAAATAGCAGCTGGCCTCGTTTCCGATGTAACCGATGGAGGCAAGCGTTACATGCAGCCCTGTATCGGCTTCTAAGTGGTGTGTCTACCCGTGACTGCGTCACTTACCATTGTCATTGTCTGCTCGGGCGGAGCAAGACGTGTAGTCGGATCCCAGATACTGGGAGGCAGCACCGTCAGATCGTCAATGTACTCGTCTATGCCGTCGACGATATCCTGGCTCGTCTCGGCCTTGTAGGCGACCTCGCAGAAAACCTGCACACGAAGGAGGACACACGTTTATTGAAGTTAAATTAGTGTTGTCGTAGATGCATCCGAAAATTGTTCCGCGGTTTACAATTCGTAGTAAATGTTTGTAGCTTCTGGCATACAAAATGCATGGTTATAGCACATTGGTTGTAGCAATGTTGACGCACATCATTTCAGGTTATTTTGTGATCATATCGACTGTTATAAAATGTATATTCCACTAATTACCAAAGTTATCATTATTAAGTGTTTCAGGGAAATGGATGGAGATCGTAAACAGTGTTCACTGGCTGAATAATCTATGGTCATCTAGCGAGGCGGTATCAACGTTTATATCCGGATTATGTCATTCAATCTTGTTATGGAACATATTCCATAGAAAATAAGACGGGAAACTGCCACAATGTTAATGTACAAAACAAGTGGACACACGCGCGCAGGCTCATACACACACGCACACACACGCACCCACACGCGCGCACACACACACACACACACACACACACACACACACTGTGTCAGTCCCACAAGAGAGACCTTGCACCCTTAGACGGGCGTGGTACCTACGCGGTCGGTAAAGAGGGTGGCCGCGGCACGGCCGACTTCCTCATACTCCCAGATCGACTTTGATTCGGGCGGGCCGAGCAGGATGAGGAGGAAGCGAGTGGGCAACGCGACCTCCGTCAGATCGGCGAGCACGGCTGACTTGCCAAGACGTACGAGTACCATGATGGGCTCGATCAGGAAGTCAACGTGGCCCACCATGATGTTGGCCACCTCGGAGCCACCCGGGATTTTGCCCATCAAACGCTTGTTCGGCTGGCGACAGAAGGCGGGTGCTAACATGTCATTCGATGGACAGGAAAACACGTATAGTAAAAGAAAGTTCTTATGTAGCACGGTATGCTGTCCTTGGGGTTGCTCCAAGCGCCTTACACCTAACTCCCCGGAGCACGCATGTTTACTCTAGCACCATCTCGGTTTGTATGGGAAGAATTAAGCCAAGACTATATTCACAACTAGATACATACTATAGGTACAGCTGAGTGAACTGGAACAACGTTCGATACGGCAGCAAGAGGATTTTCACATATATAATATCTAGATTGATATATCGATGTTCTGACTACTGTGCTACCACGCTCTACAAGTAAATTTACTGGCATATGTCGAACACTAAATATTATTAAACTGCAGCTCAATCCTGCTGTCAAACTTCCCAAGTATATCTTCACAACCTCATCCGCTTCTGTATAGTTTGGGAACGAAAGGAACATATTAAATACGTTAGAAAGGATATGGCATAGGTCTAAGATACCCGTCGATCTTCCTGTATAACGACTGCACATGCGCGTAGTACGTTTTTCCTATAGAGTTTTTGTTTACCTTATGCGGCACGAGCTCATCAGGGTGAATACCTCCGGGGTATGTGTGGTGCAGTGCAGATACCTGTTGACTCTCGTGTCGCTTACGGGGCTTCATCTCAATACCTGTGTCCGCTGAAACGTGACCTCAAGTGTAAGTAAAGATAAGTTGTTATATAGCGCAGTATCCAGTCCTTAGGAATGCTCAAAGCGCGCAACACTTTACTCCCTGGCAGACCTGTTCAGTCAAACACCATCTCGATTTTTGT
>OZ023209.1:28983039-28998039 GCA_963995525.1 Escarpia spicata
AAAAGCAAAGCCACGACACATTGTGTTTATACAGTAGACGGAGTGGGTCACACGTGTATATATATATATATATATGACGGACAAAATATGTCTTGTCAACACGAATATGCTATGTTAAAAGATATCACAACATCGACGATGATAACGCCACTGGGTTCGATGTTAACAATAACGATGATGATAATAATTATTGTTTTCATAAACTATGTTAGATATACGCAAAAAATGGATTTGCGGATATATTTATGACTTTCCCAATTACATTCTAGGGGCAAACATTTCGCCTCTTTTCATGTTTCACTCCACCTCCTACCCCCATTAATATTCAGAACGAGTCTTCGCTTCCTACCACACCCATAAATCCTACCCTGACCTAGTTTTGTCACCTTTTTCTGGGCTTGTTTGGTCGGCATTCTCTGTGCCGTTTTCGGTACCCGAAGCGGGTCTCTTGCCGCAATTTTCGTCGCAACCTTCTCCGTGTGTGGGCCCGGTCTTGTCGCTAGCTGGATGGTCGTGCTGCTTCGCGCGTCCCTTACGATGCTTGTGTTTGTGGGGTTTCAAGATGACGTCAAGAATCTGCTGCCCGATGGCCGTCGGCAAATTCTTCTCCTTCACAATCACCCGCGTAATGTGTTCTGAAGGCATGCAACTGGCACGATCATATTGTGTGTTCGGTCTGTTTGTTATCTCAAAATCATGTTTTTGTTAATTTTTATTTGCACGAATCCTGTTCTAAAATGTTGATCGCAAAATTGTGTTTGACTGCTCCGCAGTTTTACAATAATAATTATTTGGCCGACGTCTCTGTGAATAATTTAGTTGACCTTGGCGTTCAGTATGATATATAACCATGATATGCGTGTTGAAACATTCAGAATACATATATAACAGTAATAAGCTAACTTTAGTACATTGTAACAGTATTTCTTCCCAGGTGCCACGGTGCACTCGCCCCTGTCTACGTTCCTTGGCTTACTTCGACAATTGGCCTCTGATTTACCAATGGGCGATGTATTAAAACAACCGATAGTTATTTATAAATATTTGTTATATGCTTTTTAGTAAGGCCTTTCTCCTACCCGAGACAACTGGGTGGTGATAAACACTTCTGATGGCGCTCCGTGAACGAGTTTACAGTCATTGTATTGTAATTGTAATGATCAATGTCCTTGGTTTGTTGCTCCATAAATAACCAAGTGTGAATGTGTACGTATATGGAGAAAGTCGGATGCCGAAAACCGCCTACTTACATATTATGTAATACATAATATATATATATATATATATATATATATATATATATATATATATATATATATATATATATATATTATACAACTCGATAAATGGATGCCACCTAGTAGATATCTGCAGCCGTGGCGTGACGTACCTGCCACCTGGTGAATGCAGCCGTGACTCGAGTCCATGTCGAGCAGGACGGTGGCGGTGTTGTCGGCGATGCAGTTTCGGATCTCGAAGAGCGCGTGCAGCGCGGCGGTCGGCACGTGCGGCTTCGACCAGCGCTCTCCCGCCTCCACTTTCTCCTCGTACTTCAGCCACCTGACAAACGGTACAACCGCGAACCAGTTATAACGGTTGATTCGAGCGCCATCTGGCGATACTCATATCGCCATCTAGCGATTGATATTGTAAATGGCAAACGCTTGCAGCCGAATACTATTAACGGGTGGGCGATTAAATTCGCAATTCAAGTCCCAAAAAATATAACACCACAATTGGTGGATGGGGATTGGTTGTCACCACACGTTTATCGCGGTGGTGCCATCTATCGAGTGGAACTTATATTAATGAGGGTTAACGTTATCGTGGATATCAGAACCGTTCAGCATGGTGGGTAATATATAGGCAACCACGTCACGTCAGATGAATCTGGTGGTATGTTGGTGGGTAATTGCATCAGCTCAGAATTTTAAACCACATCCCGTATATTTGTGATGTGGGTAGTGACTTGAAGCATAATGTTATAATGTTCAACATGACTCCATGACATTTTACTCATAACAATTAACTAATCTACAATGCGATAGGATGTTGTGAAAGTAATCTTCATTTATACTGTTGGCACTATATATATATAATCCTTTATCTACCTACTCCTTAGTCGCATTTAACTTACATTGCATCATGACAAGTTATCAAATGGTTTTATTTCTTTGAACCCAATTAATTGGCCGCAGGAGTTGCCACTTGTTTGCGCAAAAATCATATGACCGATCTAGGGGAAATTTATTGCAAAACAGTGCGCTATTAAATTCCGACACAATGTTGTATATCGTCACATGTTAAGAGACCAATGATGCTCTAGTAATGAAGTCAGTTTCCCACCTGGCTGACTCTTTCCAGCCCATCTCTCCCTCATCGAAATGACACAGCACGTCCATCTGACAGAAGAGCGCATGGCCGTCAAGGACGACATTCTCCGTCGGTTCGTTCTGGTCGACGTCGGTGAGGATGAAACGAACCTACAAACATTGAATCAAAATATACAGCTACTTGAAAATGTGTGAGACGGTCCACCGTCTAAGACGGTCATTACCTTATCGCCGTTTTACCCCACGATGGTGGGTGAAACGGCCCACGGCGATGACAATTTAGTTTTTGTGGTAACTAAACCACAAGTTTCAAGAGAGGTCATTATCGCATGTGTTGTTCATAAAGACCAAGTCTTTAATGTTGAAATGTCTTGTGCATGTAGGTGCATAGTTTTGTCCTATGCCTTTTTTGGGGGATAGGTTGGCCGTCTTACCCCACCATCCCCTATTTTGAATATTCTCATATAAACAAAAGAGAGACGATGTAATTTGTTTCTTCAGAAAATCAACACACATGATGCATTCTACCAGAAGGCATAGGCCTGCGAAACAATTACACATATTTTCATGTTCACGGAACAAATTCCCTTTCATATGAATACATCCGGGTTTAAAAAACATGTTGCACTCCTGAACTATTATCAGATCAGTGCTAAAATATCTAAAGGTGCATATAATTGGTCAAAGTCTTAATATCCCGCCCACTTAATCCTGATTGAGAGGGCATGGTAAAGGTCTCCACTTCCCATACCTCCGCCTTTTGTGACTATTCTCCCATTTTCCGACTCCACCTTCCCTGGTCAAATAACCCGGACGTACAGGTTCAGACACATCAACCAACGAAATAGTCCTACTCCATGAAACCGGAAGTAAATTATACAACACATCAACCAATTAAATGGTCCGCTACATACCTTCTCGGCCGGTGACATCGGCTCGTTGCTCGTCTGCGACTCCACCCGTCTCAGTCTCCGCTCGCTCACGCCGCCCGAGTCGCCAGAGCTGTGCCTGAGGAGAGCATCGCGCTCGTCGGCATCAGTCGGCTTCTCGTTGTTGTTCTGCGTCGACTCCTCCTCCTCCTGGTCGGCCAACGGGACGACGTTGATGGTCGGTAATTCGACTGCACAAACACGGCAAGAGAAATATGGTAAGTGAAACACGAACGCATTAAGTTTAAGCAAGAATTTCATATGTACATGAAGAACATGCGAATGTAGCACGCGACAACAAACAATGGATGTAGCAGGGGTAATGTTGGCAATTGGTTAGGGCAACGTAGGTTCATGGTCGGGATAACGTAGGCAAATGTTTGCGGAAACGTTGTTTCGTGGTTGTGATAACCGTGGCACTGTCTGCCGTTGGCGTTGGCCCAACAGAATGTTGCCAGGTTATGGCAACGTTTAACTAACGAGCAAAATACCCGTAAATTGACAACGTTGCGCCAACAGTGCACCAAATGTTGGCATATGGTTGGGTGACGGTCGCTATGTTAGCTGGGATGGTGCACAGTGGAAATTATTATTATTATTTCTTCACGGGGATGCGAAAAATGGATTCGTTCCATGTAGCGATTCGAATTGTGTCCGCACATAAATCGGAAATTCCCAGCAGTGATGTCACTACAGTGGTATATCCCGTTCTATCCGCCGCTTCTGTATACATGAAATCCTAGCTTTAAGCTGAGGCTGTATGTTAATCATTTTAATGAGGTTGCATGCTCCGTTACGTGTAATCAAGGTTGTAATTATTAAGAGGAAATCATTGTTGAATTGGTTGCCTTTGGGAACACCGTGATCACGCTCAAATCAAAGAGCGTTATTGTTGAACCAACTAGCATCCGTTATATTGCCAATATCGAATTTTATAATCGGAACGTTTTGTTTCAATTTTAGAAAAATTTACATTCCGAGCACTGTTTCAGGGTTGTTAAACGCAACTTGACCTTACTGCCCACGCATTTATGTAAAATTAATGGCTTCCTGACAACAAATTGTGACGCAATACAACTTATTCAGCACACTTGCGCACTAATGATTACCACCCGGGCTGATTCCGGGCAACGGAACAGACTACCTTCCGTGTTTTTCTGAAATAAACTGCACTACCCATAGATTGAGTTGTACATTATTTACCATAACACTTTTATATTGCAAAAAATGTTCTATCAACTTAACTGATTTACGTCATACACGTGTGACATTCTGTCACGTTTGACAATTTGTAACAGTACGTGGAGCAAATAGCAGTCTGTACTAAGAAGCCGTTCACATTTCACTGAGACATCGTTTTTACGCGACCTTATTACGTACGTGGACTGGCAGCACCAAATCAATTCGACGTAAACACAGCGCACGTGTTCGTACGAGTCGC
Source organism: Escarpia spicata (assembly GCA_963995525.1). Taxonomy (NCBI): domain Eukaryota; kingdom Metazoa; phylum Annelida; class Polychaeta; order Sabellida; family Siboglinidae; genus Escarpia; species Escarpia spicata. The sequence continues at coordinate 28,987,743 of OZ023209.1, forward strand.
GCACGTGTTCGTACGAGTCGCGCACTGATAACGCGAGAGACGTGTCGTAGTGCATCGTGTTGACAACGCTGCACGGTTGAGCTGGTTTGTGTATAACGGTCTAACATACCACTCGGTAACGCACGTGCCACCGCGCTCGTTGGTGTGACAGTTATAGACCTAGCGTGTTATATAACTAGGTCATATTGACTGTTAACCCAATGCTGTCTCGCAGACGATACTCAACATGTTGACCAAAAAAATTGCTGACCCTATGGTGTTATAAAAAGTGGGGCCTCACAGAATAGTTAAATCCTTCTTGCAGAAACTGTCAGCATATAAATTCTCTTTTCAATAGGTGAAAAACAAATGTTGTACCACGTGTGTAAAACATGTTTCTGATTTGAGCACTGCAATTGATTACGTAAATTACCCAAGCAGAATGTTTTGGATCGTCTTCTCTTACTCGTTCACCTACATGTATAGATGCCATTTGAATGTTACCAACGGGTAACCGAATATTCACCAGGTGGCGCCATGTTGGTTGTTACTAAATGTTCTGAACATGTCGCGCATGTTGACATTTCTATAATCATGTCACGAAGAAAAAAGCATTTCGAAGTTAGCCATTTAAAGAACATGCATACATAATAAACCTCTGGTAACAACATTGTTGTAATGCTGCGAAGTTGTATGTATATCAACGAGATTGTTTTTATACACCTTCTGTACCTGAAAGACTATTGGAAAAAGTAAATGTCCATTCCGTGCGAATGTCACTTTTTCGTACCCAGTGAATACGCAGAGAACACTGTTCGTTCAGGCGTGTAGGTGTATAACCACTCAACGATCTGCCCCATTGGGCAGTCTCACAGCTTCCATTTAGTTACTCGCACGCACGCACGCACGCACGCACGCAAACACACACAAACACACACACACACACACACACATACACAAACACACACACACACACACACACACACACACACACACACACACACACACACACACACACACACACACACACACACACACACACACACACACACACACACACACACACACACACACACACACACACACACACACACACACACACACTCACGGACACGGACTCTGGCACAGACGCACACAAAGTAAAGGTCATAAAGCGTGAGACGCATCCTACATTCCTATGTCACCATAACCTTTTAAAGCAATAATTCAAGAATCCATTTTAAAGTCTGGCTGAATTTAGCACAGCAATTATGTCGTCGAGTCCAGCGGACACATATATATATATATATATATATATATATCTACGCTCACAAACACATCTAAGTAGGATTGAATAATGACACATCAATGGAATTCGCAAATAACCTAGAGGAAGATAAACAAACAAAACATTATAAAACAGATTAGAGTTACCCTAAAATATCCACGAAGTGGTTGATACGAAGCTGATACTGCTCAGTGCTGAAGTCACACCAAGTGGAGCAACAATCATTATTTTGACAGTGAGTTGCTACAGAAAACTGTACAAAAATATAATTTGTGTGACTGGAAACAACGCGTCACCCAGTTTGACCCATTTATGAGGCGTTATGGACGTTAATAGTATGCGTATCTGACGTTTATACAGGAATAAAAGTGTTGATGATTTACATCACTTTTGTACTTGTGATCGACGTGATCGGTGGTTAAAAGCAAACGAAACACGTCCCGTGAACGGAGTGCTCGCATTTCTATCTTACAGCACTGGCACTGCGGTTGCATAAGGAATATTGTGTTTCGTGATGAAACTATCAACACTTGACTAAGAACAAAACAAAATGCTAATCGAATGTTGGGCTTGTATTTATTATACAAATAACATATTATTAATATTGTACGTTTCGTTTATATTCACCGTGGGAGTAGCAAACCATTTTGTTTATTATTAATGTATCTTGTAAAGCACCTATAAGCAGACCAATAGCTAAATGACACATGTGCCATTTAAAGAAACACAGTTACTCTGCGTCAACTACAAATAAACATAGGCTTTACATGTGTTACCCCTTCTTGTATAAAGGTGCGTGTCCTTGAAGTCCAGGTACACGTTTGATCTATTGTGTGGCGTCACTGCTGTCCTTTTTACAAAGGTGACTGATTTATTATAGTATGGTGCAAAAGCGATGCAGTTAGAAATGCCAGTAAAATTCTCTAGTTGTAAGACAACACTTGCATTGTGAAGACAATATATCTTGCATTCATTGGCGCAAACATGAAAATAATAGGTTTATATGTGAGGAATGCATCAAACTTAAAATAAGAGATTACGGCGAAAAGATCGTATATTTCAACAAAGACAAATTGAGTGGTAAACCATTGAGTAAGTCAAATAAGTATAGGACAATTACATAAATCTACGACACACCTTCAAACCATTGTAATTTCACAAAGCAAGTGCGCGTGAAACGTTGCATTCAAAAAGAACTGCCTAAATAGGTGACCTAGTACGCAAATGGGGCAATCGATCTTACGACCGTCGACGTGATGTTGTTTATCTGATCACAAGATGCCAAGGGTTGTTTACAATAAGCGTGACCTTCAACCATAGATCGAATGTCGTCGGTTTCGCCATCTTGCGTCCTCTACACTGTCTCACTAGTAGGTTGCTGCGTTATAACTGACAGTCCTTTCCACCAGACTAGACCAATATAAGTAGACTTGACGCCATTGTAACCATTCTTTGGCGTCTCGCGCTGACATTACGTTTACTGTAACGGAGTTAATATTGTGACACATATGAACCAATGCAACACTCTGTTGTTTGTTGTTTGTGTAATGTTACTAATATGACATGGATCCCCAAAATAAGGAATCGTTTACATTCCACTATGAAGTATAAATTTAGGGTTCCGTTTATCAAAGTTGAGTATAGACTCGCCTGTTGAAAATATACCAGTCTGACAGCTGCATTGTATCCTATCTCTTTGGTTTATATTTGGCTTACACCGAGCTATTTGAAGGTATTTTTCTACTTAAAATGAGGTTAGATTAACGCGATGATATTTAGCTTCAAAGGCTAAGAAGCATAATTGATCTTAGCCAATTTTAAATGTTTACGCTCGCACACGCACAAGCACACGCAAGCGTGCAAGTACGCACACGCACACACACGCACACACACGCACACACACGCACACACACGCACACACACGCACACACACGCGCACACACGCGCACACACGCGCACACAGACCCGCACACACAGACCCGCACACACACGCACGCACGCACGCACGCGCACGCGCGCACACGCGCACACGCGCACACGCGCACACGCGCACACACCCAGGCACTCACTCACTCCCCCACACATCGTACGTTCCCAATGTGATCATCAATACCAGTCGTGTTCTATAAATTAGTCATTAATTCCTGTACGTAGTGACGTAGACATTGTACGTGTTCCATTCAATATAAACTATTTGTCGTTTGCTACATTGTTTGGTATAATAATAGCAACATATAAATTCATTCATAAATAACAGATCTGTATCTACTCGCTGTCTCGGAAATGAGTTTGCCGCACAAGTGTGTAATACTATTACAAAGAAATAGCAGTACGGTAATCGTTTGATCTAAGAAATCTTACAATATAATAGGTGTGTTGTTGTCCTGTTTGATTAGTTTGCATGGCGTCGATATTATGTCTTAAAACAAACGGATGTTTATTAATGTACATAATTATACATTTGCGTTATTAAACTAGTACTAAAACACAGCTGATATTTCTAGAATAATACAGTAAATGATAGTTACAAGAAATAGCCATATTTCGCGGTCACTGAATCGTTGCCCCCTGCCCCCTGCCCCCCCCCCCTTCATATCTAACGATCACTGCGACCGAGCGAGTTACCATACACATTTCAGATCGACAGATAACGCCCGTCTTGAAAGTCGTTGATATCATTCATTGTACAAAGTTGTCCTGAAAACGATAAATTGTGGGATTACAGTAACAGTGGGAATGGCGAATAGAAAACAAGAAAACGACAAGGAAAAATAGAATGATAGTGTACAAGTACGGATGAACTGAGAAAGTATAACACCATCAGTCGTGAATACGAGCATATGGAGAATAATAGAGGTTATCACTAGAGGATAAATACGAAATCAAATATCAAAATATTATGTATGAAATGAACATTTGAAAATTAAGTAAGTAAATATATATTCCATCAGGCGAAGGCTATCGCTCTTGAATAAATACGAAATCAAGTACACAAAAATGTAACAAATGAACAGTTGATAATTAAGTAAGTAAGTTAAGTAACATTTTATTCACGTTTTACATATTAGATGGTAGTGTTCGTGTGTAGCTAATGGATTGTTTAATTATGCCGTCTCATTCCCGAGCGATGTTTCAAAGATGACGACATTAGTGCAATCATTTATCATTGACTAGCAGCGCTGGCGGCAACTAGTCTTGTTCTGATAAGGTTCACTGGGTTTGTTGTCCTATTGGCTGCTAACGAAGATTTAATCTAACTGTTCTGCCTTATAAACGGACAAACGACTCTACCTTTTACAAACGTATTATACAGTTTATTAACCATGCCTTTTCTGACAACAAACGCAAATGGTAAACATTGTCTATATCCAATGTTGATATCCATTGATGTGGTTTTGTACCAGGCCTATAAGCACCAACGTGCAACCAATAAGTTGACCGTCACAATGCCGGGGCACTATTCTATCACATGCGTAATGCATCAATACATTGCATTTCGGTCGATCTCAAACATTCAATTATCCTATGTTTTGTGAGTGTACCTATATTATTTAATTCGGTAATCAGCGTAATCAAAAACATGTTTGAGCGGCCTGTCAAAAGGACGACGTGATGCGATAGCACCAGACCGTTAAAACAAATGAGCAGCTAATGTTTCACGATTCGACGGACGTAGAACCTGACCTTGTGGTGTCACACCAGTTTAAGTGCGGCTTGAGTATATTACTACTGACGGATTGTCATGCCAGTTTATATACAACACAGATGGTTTCAAATATCTGGGAAACCAGGAGCGTATTTAGAATTTCGTAGGGCGGACCATCTCACGGAATAGGGGCCAAGAACGTATGAAGGGTCATTTGTCAAGGCAGTATTCAAATAAATTAACTGTAGCACAATTCGTACCCCAACGCCAAGGATGCATTGTCCTAAGTGCACCGCTGTCGGGAACTCTATGTAAGTTGATATGTGTCCAATCTCAATTATCGCTGGGGTTTGCTATAGTTGTTTTTGCAGAGATTCACGTTTGACATAACTTAAAAGGCACTTAGTCATGAATGCAATACTAACTGTCAAACCACAGAAGGCAAAGCAAGGTTAACCTTCATATGATGTTATTCGACATGATTGATTGCAACATATAAACATTTATATGAACGCCGACTGTTTGCCTCTGTATTGTGTGAATGCCAGCAGTAGGTAATTTGTAAAAGGCTACCCATAATAGACCGAGTTTGCATAGTATGTTATGCCCTTTATTGTCGACTCTGTTGTGTCTCAGTAATTACTTCGTTGGCGTACGGTCCAAATATATAGAGCGTTTGTATTGCGTTGTATTTCGCAGCTTTGATTAACGATTGAATATGTCTACAAGTAACTTATGTTCCGTCCCGACATTGCGAATGCAGTGCATTTAAATAGCTGTTAATCCAGTAAAGTGGCACGAGAACTCGGCACATCTCTGCGAGGACACATCGAGTCTTTGGCGTCCAATGTCAGATCGTCCTGTTCCGTATACCGCTGTCAACACACTCTGGTAATCCAATAAAGTCGCGCACGAACTGGGCACCTTCACACGAGAACACACTGACTTTCTTGCATCTTATGTAGTTCGCCTTGCTCCGTACTCTTGCTCTCTCTCCATTCGGGGTTGAATCAGGCTGTTGTGAAACAGTACACTGGGTTTACATATTTTGCGTGCGTTAAAAACTCACACGTCGTTGACGTAATTTGAATTCTCAAAAACCCCTCAAACTGACAATGCCGTTTTTGCGTTCTGCCACCACAGAAGCGTTCGTTCTACGCCTGAGTGGAACTCTAGAGGGCTTACCTGGTTTGTCGGGCTGAGACATCGTCGGTCGTCAGTTGTGCGGACTGACGCAGACGGAGGGAGGACGAAGACTACCTCACTCGTTCACGACGACGATACGTCTAAGGGGTCCGAGACAGCGGCGCAACGACCGTCACAAATGTGCACTGGTGCGTGACGCTAAGACTCGCCTCCTCTATTCACTCAAGTCATATGTGTATACATATTCAGAGATGTGCCGATAGGACATTTCGACGTGGGGACATCTACGGTGACGGGTTTCCAAGCTACGTGTTACCTATGTCTCCTTAACTGGGACCGGCGACGTGGAACAAAGCCCACGCCCTTATCCATACGTCCACAGTGCAGTTTAAATATTTTTCAGGAATTTATTCGAAATCGGAACGCACCCTGAAGGGGATTTTATACTCCGGCTGGGTCTCCCTATGATGTTCAATGAACCGTGACGGATAACCCTGTTTAATGGGTTTTCTTGTATGACCGGGTTGACTTTATATAAGCAACCTTCTCGTGTCCGTCCTATGTCCGCTATGACATTTGCCATTTGGTTTTTAAAAATCGGTCGAACCACAACAATGATTGTATGTAGACAACGACCGACTGTTCTCTTTTGGGTGTATATGAATAGTGCTAATGAAATGGAAACATAAGTGCACAGAGCTTACAGTGGTACAAGGAGAAGGGGAAGACATAATTTCAGATGGAGAGATTATGTCAAACCACATCTCGAAGGGGTATCAAGAACAATTGAAAATATGAGTGAATGGGAGAAACCGTAATTGTTGGACACCATTCGTCAAGAAGGCAGAAAAGAACAGTTGACATGGATTTCTCTCGCAAGGGATTTAGGAGAAGAGGAAGCATGTGGCTTACGTAAAGATGAGTGTTGGACATGATGAAGAAGACGACAAATGACTTGCTTGGCGTGGATAATGTTTGTTTGGCGGATATTACGTGAAGTTACTTGCGACAGGAAAATGAAAGATGGTGCCAATCAAAGTGCAAGTCGTCGACCAATGATTTTCTATCGCTGAGGTTTTTTTTTGGCAATTTGTCTTTACCGGTGACTCTATTTTGCACGGTCTGAAATTAGGATCTGGGCCGCACGATCATTGACGTCGTAGACCAGCTGATAGTGTCGTTACTCATTATTGCAGCCCCGTAGACGACGAGTATTCACACGTTCATGACCCCACAATGGCACTGTCCACTTATCATTATTTTTATATCTGGCTATACACTTGTTAGAATGGACCCACCAATGAATGTATACAAAGGTAGGTATGTATCGCATACTACTGTATGACTACGTACAGGTTTAGTTGATGACCTGATTAAGTTGCATCAAGGATGTACTTCGATTGGAATTGTCGGTGAATGAGTATCACAGTCGTGCTGCTAGATGACACTTGCAAGATATATATGGGTAGTTGTGACGAAAAATATTGGCGAAAAGGGTTGGCGATAAAAGACCAAAGGATAACCAAGAGCCGCACGGACAGATAACTACAATACTTGAACAGACAAGGAAGAACCAATACGAACGCTAGACGAGGGGCGGACACGGGAAAGAATGGGATGAGAAGTGGAAGTAAAAAAAACGGATACTCACAGAGTGGAAAATAAACGGCGACGAGGAAATCGAACACTGAGGTGGGAAGATTCTAACAAGATATGTTGCGTGGTTGGGATATATGTGGAGGAAGTGAATGAGACATATAGCGGAGAGTGGAAACTGCAGTCACGTCACGAGAACATGAAACTGAAAAACGGAAACACAGTACCGAGGACCAATACAGCCGCCAGCCTTACGCCTGATTAATTACAAGGAGAAAGAGGAAGGTAGCAATACCCAAGTTGGATCGCTGTCTTTGGCAGGTGACGCAAATCTACAGCTATTTGGTAGTGCAACCGATTTTGGCAGGTCGCCCTAGTGTGTCCATTAGGCAAGGCGCAAGATGAGGTAATGTGTTCTTCGCGAACAACAACAACCATTTATTAGCGTCGCCACTACAATAATTAATATTTCGTTGGTATGTAAATAAAGTAAGCTGGTCATGTCCATCTACAGACACTCGCACTCTCTGACACGAGCGCACGCACACACACACACACACACACACGCACACACGCACGCACGCAAGCACACACACATATATGTATGTATGTATATATATATATATATATATATATATATATATATATATATATATATATATATATATATATATATACACACACATCACATATATACACACTATGTTTTACAGATATCAACAAACGGTGTAATATATACTCAAATCTTCCCACTTAAAACTATGTCGAGATGAATCGCCCCAGACACATACACACTATAATTATGTGGCATTGTGCCACGTTAACAAACCGCATTGGCACTCGATATCCGTCAATCCATTCAACCGCAACGTCATTTATAAAGTGTTTACGATGTATTCTTCAATCGCAGGTTTGTACAGTGTACTGCAATATTAACCTAACCGTAACGATCAGTTCTTTCCACAAACACACTCTAGAGCCAAAATCCGCCCTTCAATCATGTAGGTACAACAATCTATCGTTCATTTGTAACCAATGATCTAGATAGGAGTAGCTGATACTCTATCAGCGGCAACAGAGGGGGTACTGTACTAAGTACTACTGTAAAAGAAAAGGACTTAGGGTTAACCGTTAGTGCTGATATGACGATTTCAGAGCAGTGCGGAATTGCAGCTTCAAAGGGAAATCAAATCCTTGGATTAATTAGGCGAAACATAACGTATAAGGAAAAAGAGCTAATAATACCGCTGTACAAAACAATAGTTAGGCCTCATTTAGAATATTGTATTCAAGCGTGGAGGCCATATCGCAGGAAGGACATAGATATGCTAGAAAGAGTGCAGAGGAGAGCAACTAAAATGATACCAAATCTGAGGGATCTTAGTTATGAAATACGCCTAAAAAAATGCGGTTTAACAACACTAGAGACCAGGAGATTGAGAGGAGATCAGATAGAAGTGTTTAAAATATTGAAGGGTTATGAAAATATTGATAGAAATATGTTTTTCTCAGTTAAGAAAGATAGAAGGACTAGAGGACATGATCTTGCATTAGCAAAGGAGCAGAGTAGATTGGATATAAGAAAGTTTTCATTTTCACAAAGGACTGTAAATGAATGGAACAGATTACCTGCTGATTGTGTGGGTGCTAGTAGCGTGAATATGTTTAAAAATAAAATCGACACATACCTCAGACGGGCGGGATACACATAGATAAAAAGGTCGGACTCTCGATAAGCCAAGGGCTTCCTTGTCCACCTGCTACCTAGAGTTAATTCTCTGGGTGGCAATCTTGTTAAATCTTGTTAAATCTTGTTAAATCTTGTTAAACAGTGAAATTCACCTGCTGAAGTCGCACCTATTATAGTATCCTAGTAGCGCATGCTCGCTATTCAGAACACGTTAACACAATTATGGCTGGATTTGTCTAGCCAGAGGGTGATCTACGAAAGGTCACCGTGTCATGTTTACGCTCGACTGAGTGGACGACTGACCCTAATAGAGCAGGAGGTCAATGCCAACACAACCGCTGACATTGCTACCACCTTGATACATGTTTACATGTTGCGTAGAATACTGATTATTGATAAAGACCGGTAGCACAAAGCGTTTGCTGAGACTGATTAGAATCTATCAAACGGCGCATTGTGTTACCTGTCTTCGTTGGTGATTACTCTTCCAACGAACACACCGTTTAAATATGTCAAGGTTGGGGTAACGGTAATGCCCGCTTTGCTGTTGCACTACCTTACTAAATTTATTGAAGACGCTGTCTCGGTAAAAAAAAAACACGCACAGGTGTAAGTAACTTGATATACGATTGTGGTTAGTACTACCCCGACCCCGATGACGCAACAATCTAGAGTAGCCAGGGAGTATTACACAACACAGAGCGATCATTGTACTAAATAATGGCGATATTTATCGATGACGTTTTTGCTTACGTTACACTAGACCAAATAGTATAAGGAGCTTTAGACATCGCGACCCTTGTCATAAACCACACGGAGTGGCGAGTTGGAGACATCGTTACTCTTGTCATAAACCAAACGGAGTTGGGAGCTGGAGACATCGCGACCCTTGTCATAAACCACACGGAGTGGCGAGTTGGAGACATCGTTACTCTTGTCATAAACCAAACGGAGTTGGGAGCTGGAGTTTTTC
>OZ023209.1:29000539-29060539 GCA_963995525.1 Escarpia spicata
ACCATATACTGGTACACGTACACCCAAACTATGACACGTACATTCACTCAACGGTACGTGCAATCCCATGCGTGCGTGCACACAGAAACGAACAAATGGTTAGACAATAGCCTTTGTGTTAGGTTGTAACAGTACACTTGTTTTATTATTTACCTGGACTAATTATAATGTTAAGCTATTTATTATTTTATTATTTACCTTAACTAATTATAATGTTAAGCTATTTAGTTTTTTAATGCTTCTACACACCCGTGAACGGGGCAACCGTCCCGGATTTGACGGTGCCCAAATAAAGTTTTATTATTATATTATTATTACACCACCAACACCGTTGATATGAGGGTGTTAATAGCCATCGTCTACAGCTGCGGAGGCGTTGCGAGACAATGAGTTTGTTGTCGTGCAACACGCACATTTTGTTGATCATTGAATGCGGCGGCAATGTTGACGCAATCCAGACGCCACTAGCGTGCACTATCCCATACGATCCACACAATATGGTGGTGGAATCCCCGTGTGAGAAAGTGGCGATTTGCAACACACCGATTTGGCATGCCCGTGTAAAAGATCCATCGAAAACCATTCAACCATATCGAACGCTATTGGCTTCCGCGTAATCTTCGACGGCGATGCGTTTGCCCAATAATCATGTTCTATCTATTCCGTTTGCCTCGTATTTAAAGGTCAAATGCATTCGTAATAAATACTGTCGTCGCCTGTCCTCGTCTGTCGTCAACGTTAGTGTTGTATCTTTGTTACCAACACAAGTGTATACGTCCGCAAACGGGTCCACCCGCACCCAGATGACCCCCGTTCGCGTAACCACGATCTTCGAACTGTGCCTAACATATCACAAATTCGTCAAAACATTCGTCTTCTCTAATCTCTAAAACTTGACTCTGAAGGGAACCGCAACCGTGTTTATACTCTTGCACACGTAGTCGTGCAAAGTTCGCCATCGAAACTTACCCAGCGGTCGCCGTCGATGACCGAGAGACTCGTCTGTCTTTTTACCGCTGTCATCCTTCTGGTTATCCATGGCGATTTCCCTGGACGCGGCGGCGAGGTTTCGCGAGTTTGACTGACGCTGTCAGCACCAGCGTATGACAAGAACTGCGAAGAACGCCGACAAAGAGGGTCTTTTGATAACGGCTCGGTTCATTTTACGTCAAAGTGCCACACACGCACTGGTTGGCAATAAGTTGTTTGTCAATGTCAGTGGGCGGAACCTCTTGGCAAAGACCAATGTAGCTGCGACGTTCGCCGGAAAGCAAGCCTGGCGTGGATGTGTTAGAGGGACTGTAAACAACGGCGTCTCCGTAACTTTGCTAAACAGTTTATGCACGCTTTCCGTCAGCAAACGAGGACAGCGCGTCAATCCTAGACGATATCAACAAAGCGTTTGAAACTGGCCTAAGACCTGCTTCAGTGAGACACGAAACGAGTATGTTTAATTAAGGAGATAAAAGCATGGCGCGGTTATCTAGATTAAGATCAATACTCGAGTGCAGTGTTCGCCTTATGTCACTGGACTGGAAACGTCGTCATCCACGCGCGTTTTCCCTTTAATCGTAATATGCGCCGTCCCAATGGTGCGTGGGACGAGTGCATGTGCTATCGCGTATGCATTTTCAGTGCAAGTTCACTGACGTGCATGGATGCAGTCAATAGGGCCAGCGACGTACACTTGCCACTGTAACTTTGACGTTAATTTTGTTTCGAGAACTAAATATAGTTAGTTTATATCAGTATACAATGTAGATTTATGCAAGCGTACACACAATAAATAACATTAATCACACAGCCGCATATAAAAGAATACAGGCATACATACAATCTCGCATACAAATATACACGCATGCACGCAAACACGCTCACTCGTACACATGCATGCAGACATGTTTACGTGGACGCATAGACAAATATACGTACGCACACGCACACCAACCAACACGCATCTACTCACAAACACCACAGACACACAGACAGGCACACAGGCACACAGGCACACAGGCACACAGGCACACAGGCACACAGGCACACAGGCACACAGGCACACAGGCACACAGGCACACAGGCACACGCATTACATGGCGAACAGCGCGAAAGAGTGATGATTAGTTGAACACGCGATGGTGCACCAATTGTTCGTGGCAAGCGTAGCTAGTTGTTGTTATCTCGACGAGAATGCAATGCGATAAACATTAGGAGGTCGTCAATAAATAGAACTGTCTGCATTATCAAGCCACATTTCCTTGTTGATATCGGAAAATATGCGACAATGTTCTGCTAGATTTATCCTATTGTATACATTTGTAAAGTCCTATACATATGAGGAAACGGTAGCAACGCCTGAAAAATGGCCAGTGTCCAAAGTCGTGCCACGTATCTAAGCATTCCTGAGCTCCAAAGATTATGAGTACGGAGTGCATGCATGAATAGGTGCCGAAAAACAAAACGGATATTGTCAGACTAAAAACTTGGTAATGTGATTTTCCATCTGAGATAGTTTGCTGGAGAGACGGAATGAAACAGTGTGTTGAATCGAACGTATACTTAACAAGCGTACTGACATTAAATACTATTAAAAGAAAGTAAAAGACCTCGGAAAGTAAACGAGAAAATAGCGGTAATGGCAAAGGCCTGGGAGGACATTGCCTCAGGCAGCGGATGCTTATAATGGCTTAAACCATCCGACGCAACAAAACAGATCAATGAAGACGAGAAGATGCACAACACTGGCTTACGCTGCACAACACATATTAATCAATATAGTACTGAGTAAACCGGCAGTCTCGCGAACGTAACTTTTTTGAACGCGGTCAATTTTATTGCATTTTGAAACATCTACTTGATATGTTACTGGATGCAGCACACTTAGCTTATATGGAGATTCCAGGCGACAGCCGAGAAATCAGATAACATCTGCAGTCATGCAAATTGCGAGCCACGACAATATTGTCTATTAGAGTAAATTACATGGATTTGGTTTGCATTCTCTCTTTGATTGACGTACTAAACAATTAAGACAGTTTTATTCAACGCCCACCAAGAAATGTTAAATACGTCAGTAAATGGTAAATCTACCAAGTGTCACGTGGATTTGTACTTTGTCCTATAGTCACTGTCTTATCCAATGATATCTCCGTAACCAAGAACGTTGGCCTACATACGAGAACTTGGTGGTTGCGCAATAGACTGGCTGATCTAGGAAGTAATACCAAGGTTTTCCTGAAATGGCTGGTTAATGTTGGATCTGAATCCCAGATTGAACGTTTATAGTCACACTTTTGTTTACACTATATCACATCGTTTGTGTCACTGCTCAGCAACTATGCCCAATACGCGCGCGTGCGCACGCACCAACGCATGCACGCACGCACAGACACAAACACATGCATGCGTGCATGTGTATGGATTATCTATATATCGCGATGAAGTGATGTACCACATTTCGACTGCGCGTTTACTTGTACAATGTAGAAGGGTTTCAATTACTAAATATCTTGCAGAAGCAAGCACCAGGCTATCAACGATGTCATTCACCCGTGTTCGATTCCCTCACGTGGATGCGTCGCAACACTACACGTGTAATGGTTGAACGAACGAACATTGAATGTGTTTACTCGGCATGTCGTTGGTATAAGAACACTCATTCTTAGGCGACATATTGCATGCAATTTTTAGCCACTTCACCTGTCTCCATGGAGAATGTTCAACAGCTCGACACGAAGCACAACTGTTGCAACGACTTCATCCGCCCACTCTATCGTGTATGAATTACGTGTTGATAGAACAAATATATTTTTATTGCATTTTAATTGGGAAAGTAATGACGAATTTGTTTAAAAAAAGGGGCTCGACCCCCTTGTGCGATTCGTGTCAAATGATAGTATCATGTGTTTACTTGTAGATGTAACTTGATAAAGCTCCTTCCAACACATGCCGTGTTATTTGAGTTTAGAAAGCCTCCCGCGGAGCTAAGCTATCGTATTTCTCGACAGAACAACCATGGGTAATGGCAAATTGACACCAATCAGCTGCTATCATTTGTAGAAAACTCAACGTGTGGTCAAACGATACGTTTTTTCAACAGAATCCTTCCAGTCCTATCATCTGATATATAAATAATGAAAAAGTCGTGAGCCTCAGCGATGGTGCCTGAGTATTGTGCTTTTGAAATCCGTTGGACAAAGGGGACAGGTAGTGACAGGTCCTTAATGTAAAAACGGCATAAGATGATGCCATAAACAGAACGAATACGTCCACAAGACTGGTGCTGGGACAATCCGACGTGAGCAAGCACTTATATAAAGCAAGACATAGACGTACCGGTAAGCGTAAAGGTGTATTCGTATATAAAGCGGTCATTGCGACAGCCCAAAGTGCTTTAAGGCCTACAGTTCACCCCCTGGCAAACGTTTTCATTCATTTTACATCATCCCGACTTCTCTCGGAGTCACGCGACGCTGTGATTACTGCGGGAAGATTATTCGATCGCATAATATTATAATCACCATGGTTTTCGGTCTGTCTTTCAGGGCATCTTAAGATGTAATTACTCAGTAGATGTACAGTATTTGCTTCGTGATATAGCAAAACACTTTGTGTTGCGCCAACCAATGCCGGCAGACCGGTACTCGTGCACTGTACATCATCATGTCATCGTCAGCGCAGTTTCTCACAGCCGCTAATGTTGCACTTGCCCTTCGCAGCTGTCTCCGTCCATGGGACATCCATATCACTGGGACATATCCACCAAACGGGGAAAACCGTCCCAGAGAAAACAGCCACCGAGAAAAATCTACTGTAATGACATCTACCTCTCACGGGTGATTGCCACCACACGGAGAATATCAATACCATTTGACAGCTCCCCCACGGGAAATGTCTACCCCACAAATAAGTCTCCCTCCATAGGATAGGATTTCGATAGGAGTTTGCTCTCCCCTTTCCTGCATGGTTTGTCTAACCTTGTGTAGGTGTTCACAAAATAAATATTGACAATTGTTCTTCTGGGTGATGACAACAGTCAGCAAGTTGGAGAAGTCTCGAAATAATCTTGTGAGTTTCTCCATCCTCGCAAGCCAGGGCTGTTTGCCATGCAAAACTAGCCCTGGCTGATCCCCCACGCGAAGTGCGAAAGTTAGCTGAGTTAAACTAGTAATTGATTTCGCCAGTCGCGACTGCATCACCCGCGCGAACAGCGCAAATACCCGCCCCAATTTGAAGACAGATAAACGACTTCTTGGAATCCCAATATATAAACGCCCCGTTCGCCCATTGGCACGAATAGCTGAGCGGTATTGTGTATTCGAATAATTGCTTTTACTTCCTAAACATTGCATGTAACACGAGCCACGTTTGGTTGAAATTAGTTTCATTATGACCACCTGACCTGCCGAGATCGACTGATCTAGTGAGCGATTTCATAGGCTGAGCTTAAATTTAGAGTTTCGCAAAGCGATCAGCCAGGGGGTACTGCTGGCTGGCACTGACGTAATCAGGAGCAGCGACCTCTGGTGTGCGAGGATGAGTTTTTCTACATGTCCATACAATTCTTGGTTTGCCAGCCTATCGCATCAATTACGCCAACAAAAAAGATTATACAAATATTGTCGCTGAAACTTAATAGGTTATCTTTAGCTCAGTGTTTACATAATAATATAATTTTGAGCGTGAGTTTTGTTTTTAAGGCCATTTATACACAAACCAAATCTGAAAAAATGTTTTAACAAAACTGTTATCAGGTTAACATATCGGTGTTTGCTTATACATTAGTTGGAACGTCATCCAGTAAAACGTCGTACAAACCGTAACATATATACTAACAAATAATTGGTCTTCCTAATATATAAATGTTTTGTCCTTAAATGAGTTGTTTCGTCTTCTTGTCCAAAGGCGTGTCATGTTAAGAATGTGTTTTATTATTTAGGAACATTTGTGTTCGAATAAAGATAGCGTGTTCGCTAATAACTTAACGTTAGTTAAATTAGCAAACATAAATTTGATCGTGGTACCACAAACCTTTTGTCTTTAGTGTGGTGATGGTGTTCTAGTATAAGATGGTGTGCCAGATGGTGTCAGGTTAAAATTCAGGTTTTAGTTTAGGAAGAGTTTTGTCCCGACCAAAATTAGGAAAAAAATTAGTTTTGATAAGAGCGCTGTATGTTTATTTACCACGGTAACACATTTGTTATGTTCTTAAATGAGTTGTTTGCGAGGTCTTTTAGAATGACATGGACAATCCAGTGTAATTGTGAACACAACATTTTATTCTAGGTATTACTGTGAACGAAAGTTAAGAAATGTATTTTTTCTTTCGCGTTCGCACATGCACGCACGCACACACGCAGGCACACACACATACACACACACGTGGCCACTGGCACATTGGCACACATACTCGCACAAAGAGCTAGTCACCGAACGTTAGACATAAACAGCATGCCCTGTCAACATAACCTGTCGGAGCAATTATTCACGAATCAATGTCAAGTCCGTCCGTCCGTTTTTAGCATCGAATTTATGTCGTCAAATTACCAGTGGTCGTCAACATACGTCGTTGAACTGGATAACAACCATGGTTTTAGAAGTCGGCCAGTAGAGAGCAACCCGAGAGAAAGCATCATAGGATCGTGCGACAACTCTTGCGCCTCTCTTCAATGAATAAAGCTCTCGGAGCAGAGACGCTTACTCCTGTGCATACAAAAGGTCGAACACAAGACGTAAGATCGTTAAAGATAGAATGCACACTATTCGTATAAAACGCCCACGTGTATATAGCCGCAGTCAGTACAGCTGAGTAAAGGGAGCAACGTAACTAGGTCAACGAGCAAACCGTCACACGAGTAGAGGCCGAATTCTACTTGTTTGACGCAGGGGGCACCTTGACGGAGCAAAACGTGATGTCGCTCATTGACTCATAACGGCATGCTTACACAGAAGGTGACTTTCAAACTTTTAAAGAACTACGTGCATGTTTATGTAAACCGTCTTCAAACAGATATAATTTATGTAACTGTTCGCAAAACAAAACATTGCAGTCTGGTACAGATAGTTTATTTAGTAAGAAACACCCACGACGTGAATTGATTAGTAGGACGTTTTCCGATAATAGGAAACAATATTTACACAAATATTTTGTTGGCGTAACATATGAATGTTTTGTTTCCAAAGTCGTGTCGGGTATGAAAGCGTTACTGGGCTTCAAAGATTGCGAATATGAAGTGCCTGCAAGTATAAGTGCCGAAAAACAAAGCGGATACTGTCAGACTAAAATCTTGGTAATATAATTGTCTGTACATCTGA
This sequence comes from Escarpia spicata, assembly GCA_963995525.1. Lineage (NCBI taxonomy): Eukaryota > Metazoa > Annelida > Polychaeta > Sabellida > Siboglinidae > Escarpia > Escarpia spicata. Next base: position 29,007,851 of record OZ023209.1, read on the forward strand.
GATAGTTTGCTGGAGAGACCTCAAGACCAGTGTGTTGAATCGAACATATATTTAACAAGTTGTACATTGACAACACTTAGCTTATATGGAGATTCCAGGCCACAGCCGAGAAATCAGATAACATCTGCAGTAGACCTGGGGCTGAGTACATTTTTATGAGTACAAGTATGAGTACGAGTACTTTGATGATGGGTGAGTACGAGTACGAGTACATTGCTAAAAGCTGAGTACGAGTACAAGTACGAGTACGAGTAAAAGTACGAGTACATTAAAAATATATAAATATTAAATAATATCGTATTTTAAAATTATTAATTAATCTAATTTATATAACTCAGCACAAGTGAATATGTAATGGCAGTTGATAAATTTGTTATGAGGAAAACTAAAAAACCTCTATTTCATCAACAATGAAATTCACTTCATTGGCATTAATTTCAGTGGCATCCTATGATCTTATCATCTATTTGCCATTGCGCCGAATGAACATGAGTTGTTCACAGGTTGAGTCTTTCAGGCTGCACTGTTCAGGGCAGAATACTTTCTCAGCTATGCTAAATACCCTTTCAACTGGGGCTGATGAGGCTGGAATGCTGAGATGGTGAGGAACCAACTGAGCCAGAGTTGAAAAACTCAGAACTGCAGTGGGACACTGTGACAATCTGTACATGGCTGACTGAGGTATTCGTTCACCTCACGTTCATCTGCTGACGTTATAAGTTTGCAATTTATATTTTCTGATCGTAGACTACTAGTTGTTGAGAGGGTTAGCACATGTCCACATAACAGGCTCAGCATCCCCTTTGGACTTTTTAGCCAGGCTGCTGGCATGGGATTATACTAGTGTAGGAGACAGTCTGACTTGAGCCACCTTACTTCTACAGAGGAAGACTGGCAGTTCTTGTACTTAGTAGTTAGCACTGCCAGTCAGTGCCAAGTGGCATGGTCTCCATAAAACATCAAAGGCATTTCCTGTCTAACTGGTGGGTTAACTGCTAATTGACTCTTTATGGCTTAATTAAACAAACAGGTTTATAGCCTGAACTGCTAGCCTACAATTATTGTTTGCTTAACAGGGTGTTTCTGACTGGGAAAAGATGCTGCTTGTTGCCATGTTTGGGTATCAAAGTCATTGTTATCAGAGAATGAGGATGTACTGGGATGTGTAGGGATGGTAAGGTTGTATACTATCAGAAATAACAAAGTATTTAACAAATAGTTGAACATTTAAATATTTAAGGAAAATCTCATTTTATAACAAAATATATTTATTTTCCCCAGTACATATTGAGAAAGTACTCAGATGTACTCGTAAAATCTGAGTACAATAAGTATGAGTACGAGTACGAGTCCATGACCCATAAGTATCATGAGTACGAGTACTTCAAAAATGTACTCGAGTACACGAGTACATGAGTACCGAGTACTTCGGCCCCAGGTCTGACCTGCAGTCATGCATGCAACGACACGTAGTGTTTATGCCATTTTTAGATTCAACTGGACATTCATTACCTGAACATTGGATATTGACAACACGTAGGCGTACGGTGCATTGCGAGCCACGACAATATTGTCTATTAAAGTAAATTACATGGATTTGGTTTGCATTCTCTCTTTGATTGACGTACTAAACAACTCAGACAGTTTTATTCAACGCCCACCAAGAAATGTTAAATACATCAGCCTTGGTAAATCTGCCAAATGACACGTGGATTTGTATTTTGTCCTATAAGCACTGTCTTATGACTCTGATCCAATGATATCACCGTAACCAAGAAGGTTGGCCTGCATACGAACACTTGGTTGTTGCGCAATAGACTGGCTGATCCATGAAGTAATACCCAGCTTTTCCTGAAATGGCTGGTTAATGTTGGATCTGAATCCCAGATTGAATTATTGTAGACACACTTTAATTTATCACATCGTTTGTGTCACTGCTAGGCAACTATGCCTAATACGTGCACGCACACACCAACGCATGCACGCACACACGCACGCACGCACGCACGCACGCACGCACACACGCGCAGACACAAACATGTGCATGCGTGCATGTGTATGGATTCTCTATATATTGCGATGAAGCACTGATGAATCACATTTCGACTGCACATTTACTTGTACAATGTAGAAGGGTTTCAATTACTAGATATCTTGCAGAAGCAAGCACCAGGCTAACAACAATGTCATTCACCCGCGTTCGATTCCCTCACGTGGATGCGTCGCAACACTACACGTGTAATGGTTGAACGAACGAATATTGAATGTGTTCATTCGGCAAGTCGTTGGCATAAGAACACTCATTCTTAGGAGACAGATTGCATGCACTTTTTAACAATTTCACCTGTCTCCATGGAGAATGTTCAACAGCTCGACACGAAGCACAACTGTTGCAGCGACTTCATCCGCCCACTCTATCGTGAAGGAACTATGTGGTCATAGAAAAACTATGTTTTTATTGCATTTCAATAGGGGATGTATTGACGAATTTGTTAAAAAGGGGCTCGACCCCTTTATGCGATACATGTCAAATGATAGTATCTTGTGTTTACTTGTAGATGTAACTTGTTATAGCTCCTTCCAACACATGCTGTGTTATTTGAGTATCGTAAGCCTACTACGGTACTACGGTATCGTATTTCTCTGTAGAGCACCCATGGGTAATGGCATGTTAACACCAGTCAGCTGCTCAACTATTGTGATGAAGTCAACGTGTGGTGAAACGATACAGTTTTTTTCAACATAATCCTTTCAGTTCTACTATCTGATATCTAACTGAAGAATTCATCTGCCTCAGTGGTGCGTGATTTTCGTGCTTCATAGGATACGATGGCCAATTGAGACATACAGTGACGGGTCCCTAACCTGAAAAGGGCATAACATGATGGTATAATTAGAGCGAATACACTTACAAGACATATGCTGGGACAATCCGACGCATTAACATGAATAACACGAAATTAAAGTCCAAGTAAACGTCACGGTATGTTCTTATATAATGCGGTCCTTGCGACTGTTTCACCCCTGACAGATCTCGTCATTCGAACGCCATCCCGACTTCTGGCAGTCACGCGACGCTATAATTACTGCGAATAATATTACAATCGCCACTGGCATTTATTAGACCCTTAGTGTCCGGTTTAAAAACACGGTTTGCGGTCTGTCATCCAGGACCATCCTCGCAAGCGAGGGCTGTTTGTCATAAAAACTAGCCCTGGCTGATCCCCTACGCGAAGTGCTGGAGTTAGCGGAGTCAAACTAGTAATTTACTTCGCCAGTCGCGACTGCATCACCCGTGAGAACAGCGCAAATACCCGCCCCAGTTTGAAGACGGATAAACGACTTCTGGGAATCCCAAAATATAATGACCCGTTCGCCCATTGGCACGAACAGCTGAGCGGTATTGTGTATTCGAATAATTGTTTTTATTTCCTAAACATTGCATGCAACACGAGCCACGGTTGGTTGAAATTAGTTTTATTATGACCACCTGACCTGCCGACATCTACTGATCTAGTGAACGACTGGCACTGACGTAATCAGCAGCAACGACCCCTGGCGCGCGAGGATGTCCAGGACATCTTAAGACGTAATTATCCAGTACACAAGTAATTGCTCCGTGTTGTATTGCATCAACATAAAACTTTGTGTTGCGCCGACCGGTGGCAGCAGACTGGTACATGTACACTTCATACATCACCGTTAGCGCAGTTTCTCACAGCCGCTAATGTCGCACTTGCTCTTCGCAGCTGTCTCCGTCCATGTAGCATCTATATCACAGCGACATCCCCATCACACCGACAAACCGTCGCAGGGAGTATAACCCCTTAAGGAAATTACACTCAAGGGACTTGCGGATGCCCATGGGGAATATAATTTCCTTTTGGTAGCGCCCCGCGGGAAATATATACCTCAATAAGAAACCTCCCTCCAGACTTCGGTAGGAATTTGCCCTCCTCTTTCCAGAGTGTTTCGTCAAACTTTAGTTCGTATTGATACACGACATAAATACGATGTCGGGGGTTAGCTACAGAGGCTAACTGTGCTGATCACCGCGCATTATGTGTACATAGGTCGACGACGACGACGACGACGACGACGACGACGACGACGACGACGATAATACAAAATCAAGGTACAAAATTCAAGTAAAAAAATCTAATTTTTGTGTGAGACATGGAAGATACATGAACGTTACAATCGGAAGCTGGACACATTTCCAATCAAGAATTTAAAAAAGTTACATGGCTGCACAACATATAAAATGAAAACAGAACTAGATTGAGCACATAGCGAGGAAGGACAGAGGCAGTAACAAATGTGTGGACTAAGACAAAATAGTCTCAAGAAAATACAATGCAACATGATGGCCCACTAGCCCGATGTGGATAGGTAGATGAGATATGTAGCTGAAATTACGTTTTCCTCTTGATCATTTTCTTCTTATCATGTAATTTTGACGGCAAAATAAATTTATACTAGGGACAACTGCACGTACAACACTATGGAGACAATAATTTTTCGTCCGCGTTTGCACATGCATGCGCGCGCGCGCACACGCACACGCACACGCACACGCACACGCACACGCACACGCACACGCACACGCACACGCACACACACACACACACACATACACACACACACGTGGCCACTGAAACACTGGCACTCGCAAAGAGCAAGTCACAAAAAGTGAGACATAAACGACATTTCCTGTCAACATAACTTGTCGGAGCAATTATTCACGAATCAATGTCAAGTCCGTCCATTTTTAGCATCACGTTTATGTCATCAAGTTACCCGTGATCGTCAACATGAACAGGGTAATAGCCAGAGCTTTAGAAGTCGGTCAGTAAAGAGTAACCTGAGAACGACCAGTATGTGAATACTCGTGTGAATACTCTCTTGCGCCTGTCTTCAATGAAAGACGATCTCGGAGCCGAGCCGCTCACGCTTGCGAATACAACCGTTCGACATCGGGACGCAACGGCGACATAACTAGTTCAGCGAGCAATCCGTCATATGAATAGAGACCGCATTCTTTTTGTTTGACACAGGGGTCACCTTGACGGATCATGATGTGATGTCGCTCGCTCATTCACAATGACATGTTTTCCCAGAAGGTGACGTTCAGACTTTTAAAGAACTACGTGCATGTTTATATAAACCGTTTCGTTTTTAATCAGATATAATTGATGTAACTTGTCGCAGAACAAAACAATGAAGTCCTAGACAGATAATTGATTGAATAAGAGACACTCACAACGTGAATTGATTAGTAGGACGTGTTCTGATAATAGGAACAATTATTTACACAAATATTTTGTTGGCGTAGCATATAAATGTTTTGTTTTCTGAAATGAGTGGTCTCGTCTTGTAGTATAATCTGGAATACAATGTGGCATTTTTACATAATGTTTTATTTAATGGACATTTTTGTTGTCGTCTTGTTTCAGCATCGCCTGTTCTTGTTGTTTCACCATTGATGGCTGCTTGTCGGACGGTCGCACGCCATATTTTCCTATATGATGTGGTTCAAATTGTGTCGGCTTAAAGGGTCGGAGTCTGTTTTAGGGAGAGCTTTGTCCGAGCTAAATGATAAAACAGGTTTTCATTATTATAAATCTCTATAATTTGTTCACGTATCGCTGTTGCGTAATAATTTTATTTTAAATTTTATTAATTATAGTTGTTACCTTCTTATATTAATATTCTAGAACAACCCGGTAAAACGTTAAAACATGTATTATTTCGAGCCCTAAATTTAATTCTATGGACTATTGCGTTCAAAACGTTATGGAAGAAGAATTTTTATTTCGCGTTCGCACACATACGCACGGACGTTACGCCCGTCGGGTAATGAAACTGGGCCAGGGAGCAATCCACCACGTGAGTAGAGGCCGAAATATTTTTATTTGGCGAAGGGGGCAACACGAGGGAGCAGAATATGAGGTCGCTCGCTCATACACAATACTGTGCTTTCTCAGAAGGTGATATTCAAACGTTTAAAGAACTACGTGCATGCTTTGTCATTCTTTTTTAATACGATTTAATGTATGTAACTATTTGCAGAACACAACAGTGGAGACCGGGACGGGCCGACAATAAAATGTATTATAAAAAAACACGCAAAGCGTGAGTTTAATTTATTTCTAATGACAAAAAAAGAAGTATATTGCATTATTTATTTATTCATGAATGTCAAAGGTACAGTGAGAGGCAGAGACAGAGAGAGAAAGAAGTGGGCGGACATCGTCAACGAATGGACTGAGCTGAACGCATAGGACACGCTGGTGGCAGTAAAGCATCGGCGAAGGTGGTGAAACATTGTAAGATCATTGTCTATAGTACCCCAACGGCCATCCCGGATTCGAAATAGTACAGCACAAATGTCGAACGAGAAGTATCTGCTCAATGGTTCTTCGTTGCAATGTCTCAATGTTTGCTAACAAAGGTGCTACTTCCCTGATTATCCAGCGCAGTATTACAGGTGTCTTTATTCAAATACGTTTGTGTTAATGTCGAACAATAAATATATGTCATCTTGATTGATTAATTGATTGATTGATTTATAATTTAACTAGGTAACATGCTTAGTTTACACTGTTTTCAATGGCAGAGCCAATCATGCATCATTTACATCAAGCATACAATACGTACAATGGATTAAAATTTGAAGAAACAACACTGAAATAAAAAATTATCTGTCCCGCATTCTATATTTGAAATGTGGTTTGAAGGAGAACTGTATACGTATTGTATAGCAAAATGTCTTGTTATCAATGCTGCAGCACACTCAACTGCAGTAAGGACAAAAGTAACGAAACAATTGAAACGAGTCTATGTAAATAGAAGGTCAATATAACCGGGAACACTTTCACATAAAATTGGAAATTTCCGAAGTCAGATTGGTGAATTTAAGGTTGAAGAGGTAGTGATACATAATGCATATTTCAACAGACCAGATCTTTTTTAATGATAACATTTTGTACATCTATGAATTGAAGGTTGCGATAAAGCTTCTCGTCCACACGATAAGACATCGTCGTTTACGTCGATGTTGCCTGGGATCAAACATATTCCTCGGTCACCTTGATAGTAAACTCCACAATCCGTATCCCATTGGACACTGGTGTACGCCACTGGTATATCTACACCGAAGAATTGCTGTCCAGTGGCACGCCAGCATAAAGAGCATACTTGAGAATTGACGCTTAACTATGGATTACTACTTGAGATTCTACACACGAAGTTGCGATCTCATCTCGGCCAAAAGGACAGCATATCCGAATGATTTGGGCCATCACGCCCCATGCACGAGATTGCCAGTGATTAAACACCACAAGGAATAAGACTGTCGTGAATTGGGTAAGTTTAACTTGGTGCTTGGCTCATGAACTGTTAGCATCAAATGGAAATTTACGGTTGGCATCTTGTTGATTTATACGGTGGGCGTTGCATAGGTAACGTTACACGACATACCTTTTAACCCGACCGCACCGAAACTAGCGTTGTTAATAGCTGTTTATAAGAGGTAAACGCACTCATTGCGTGCCTCTAAAACAACTTGTATTCGCATTGTGTCGCAAACGGCTATTATATAAACTGATGACGTTGTCAATTCTTTTATGTACGTGTCTTAATGGGAACCACAGATCACGTTTTACTAACATAGTTATTTTAGAATATGATACATAGATAAATACATTTTATTAAAAATACTTCCTCAAAATGGGCAGCTTCGACTGGATGAAAAATCATTGTTTGTTGCGCATTTAAAAACAATGAAAATCACGCGATTCACTTTGGCGTTAGCAAGAAGAAAAGTCGTTGAACAACATGGCACGTTTAGCTACAGTCCAGCAAGAAAACATTAGAAAATACTGTACAAGTAGTTTACAGTATATTGGTTAGTACATGTGTTTTTTTAACGTTTTTTTATTTTGTCAATTAGTTTATTTGCCGCTGGCAGTAACTCAGGAGTGTGTAGCACCAACACATTGTGGATAAAGTTAAACGAATTACCTCAGTATCCAGTCCTTAGGACTGCTCAAAGTGCTTTACACTTATTCCCTGTCAGACCAATCGAACGCCGTGCGTGCGTGCTTGCGTGCGTGCGTGCGTGCGTGCGTGCGTGCGTGCGTGCGTGCGTGCGTGCGTGCGTGCGTGTGTGTGTGTGTGAGAGTTGGTGTGTGTGCGCGCCCGCGCGCACGTGTTTGTGCATTTGTGTGTTTGTGCATATGTGCATGCGTGTACGTACACGTGCATGTACGCACACGTGCATGTACACACACGTGCATGTACGCACACGTGCATGTACACACACGTGCATGTACGCACACGTGCATGTACGCACACGTGCATGTACGCACACGTGCATGTGTGTCCATATCGAAGACCTTCGTTTTTAGTACTGATATAAAACTACCATCACACATTCTTAAGATGTTTTCACTGGAAATTGGCAATATTCTGGCATCGCATATAGCTTTTCTCTGCACAATAATCAGCCAGTCGAAAATAATCATATAAATAATAATGCCACTCAAACGACTGCTACAGTTACAAATGATGTAAATGTACCTACTATCAGGTACAACATAATCTGCGTAGGTTGCGATAATGGTTGTCAGGAATATATCACACTGTTTCTGTATGAAGTGACAATATGTATTGAGGAAACAAATGAAACACACATTTGTACCCTGGTCTACCAATCCCTTCTTGTCTATGTCTACGGTGTGTGCCCCGTCTATCTGGTTTGATGCATAACGACGTAGAAACTACGGTGACCCAAGCGTGTGAAAGGAAACGGAAAACCGCCATGAGGCGACACGGCATATCTCGTACAGATAATCTACTCTTCCAATACAATACAATATATGCTATGTTTAAACGTTTCCTATTCATAAACCACACTGTTTTGATAACGGAAAGCCACGTCCACCTAGAAGCGGTGGTGCGTCATTAACATGAGCGATAGATTCGGGGTTTATATATTTACAAGATTACAAATGATGCTCATTGTCTAAACATTTTCTACAATTAAAAGTAGGCCTGTTTTAATTAACATTACTGATACATGTAGGTTATTAAGATGGAACTTGGACGCGGAACGGCGAACTCCCAAGTCTAACATCGGGATGGTACAGAGGAGACTGCCATACGAATAGTTATGGATGCAGCCCATTTACCCGCTCCCTACCCCCGTTGTCAGACTTGGTCTGAAAAAAGTTTAAATAAAAAGGAAGGTTGACAAGGTTTGTCTGACGTACAGAGTCGTAAAGGAGCCGGTTTACATAATATGTCCCTCGGACTCACCAAACATGCAAATCAATTATTAACAACCCGGATATCATACTCCGGGACAGATGTACGCCTTCAATCATTCTTCCCCTGAGGTGTATGTCTTTGGAATACAACCCCTTCCAATGCACTAGCTGCAATCTCTCTTGGAGGTTTCGAGCAACAACTGGGAGACTGGACAAACATCTCCCATGGGGAGTGTTTTTAAGCCAACAAAATATTTAAGTTGTTCTGTCACTTTTAAAGAAAATATTGCTCAATAATTCCTGTGAATTATCTGCTTATCTGTTTCTGGACGTTGCAGCTTTGGTACAGAGAGCACGTTATTTTGCTAATCTCCCCAGCCGCCAGATGTCCGCTCCCATGTATTCCTCCACGTCTTTCTTTCATTGTTTCCTATGTATTTCTCTGTTTCTGCTGCCTTCAACTTTTCCTTCCATTAAGTTTTAGTCTCTTCGGAGTTATACTATAACGCATCCAGCAAATCTAGCTTGGGATATTACCCGGAAATCGTGTTCACAGCAAGACAGCGTATGTTGTACCTGATATGTGTATGCAGCAAATGACTAACACGAACAAATCAGCGGTATGGATAGCTATTACACAGAAAACCGATGGATAATTAAATATGAATGTTGTTTTTGCGTGAAGCAAAACGTTGAGACAACAACGTACACATCACGTCAAACGTCACTACACATTGTCACACATTCAGAAGTCATTAAACATACCATTGCCTTCGCCGCCATCAGGTAATTCGCCACCTTCTGATACTGCCGCCATTCTCAGAGAGACGTGCTGCACATCTGTGACTTGGTTCGACTTGTACCGTCCGCTTCTCGCTGTGTCGATGAGGAACTCTTCTCAATTGTTGAACCTCCACACTAGCAGGTCAAAGATGAGGGGCGACCAACTCGACGTAGTACAACCACTCATCATAGTGATCAGTCAACACTTGTATTTGCAACAAGAACATCGAGTTGAAAGTCAATACGTCATAAGAGGTAGAGGAATGTACCGATATTTAATGTCCTTCGCGATGGGATTCTGTCGTTAAATAAATCGCACCGTTGAAACAATAGCTGGCATAGCTTGATAAAACCAGACCAGGTTAGCAAGTCGTCTGAGAGAAGGTTTCCAACTTCTGAAGTGAGACGTCTTTGTTGGTAGTGTGATTGGTGCTACTGCAAGTGGTAATGGTGTCGGCGATGATGCGACTGCTAATGCAACAATTTGTGGTAATGATGATAACAATATGATGTTAACTGCGATGGTAGCGCCTGTAAATTGATACCGATCATTATTTCTTCGCTATCTTTTCAATCGGTTTGGCTGTGTTAATGTTGTACGTATAGTGATGTTGTGTATCTAGTAGTTATATGTACAAAGGATGCTCCAGCAGTAAGTGTTATATCTGGTTTGCCGCTAAAAGCAGTTACAATTGTAAATTTGCTAGCCTGCTTCTATAATCGCATGGGAGTTATTGTCTTAATGTATTGCAGAATTAAGGTGCATAAGGGCAGGGCATACTTTATCTGCCCGTTGGTTCCCCAGATAACGATATACGCGTTTCAGAAAAATTAACCAATATAAAACGCATCGCAGTGTTTTCAACGTTCTGAACAAACATATTCGGAAACAGTTTGGTTAAAATCATATACATTTGAGTCAGTTGCTCGCATAGCAAACTAGCAGCTACAATTACCAAAACTGGTGTATGCGTATGTGTAATATTTGTACCTCGTTTGTTGTTATCATTATAATTAGAGTGTTATTATTGTCATTATTACTGTTGTGGTTATTGGAAACTGTACATAGATTGACTGATTTATTGGTTCAGTGTCGAGAATGTTTTGAATACTAATTTATTTTAAAATAAAGCCGTACTCTGGTTGTGTACGTGCTTCTAGTGATGACAGGGGTCACCTCCACTGATGGCAGTCCCAGTGGAGGTCGCCCAGTGGGTCGCCACTCTCGTGCATGGATGGGCTATTCAGACGACGAGACGCCATGCCGAGATCTTGGTGGACAGCGATGTGGAGTGTGTACACTCGCCTGGCACCGAAGAGACCCGTCTGACGCCACACGCCTGCTCGCACTCACACACTCAAGCATTCACACTCACGCACACCCGCACACCCGCACACCCGCACACCCGCACACCCGCACACCCGCACACCCGCACACCCGCACACCCGCACACCCGCACACCCGCACACCCGCACACACATCCACACAAGAAACAAAAAGGGGAGAGGGAGAGAGGGTTGGGGGAGCATGGGGGAGAGAGAGAAACATAGAGAGAGAGGGGGAGGGAGACTGAGAGGGGGAGAGAGAGAAAGAAAGAAAGAGAGAGAAAGAGAGATAAAGGGAGGGACGGATATAGAGGGAGGGAGGGAGAGAGAGAGGAAGGAGAGAAGGAGAGACATAGAGAGCGAGGGAGAGAGGGAAATAGAGAGCGGGAGAGGGAGAGGGAGAAAGGGAGGGAGGGTGGAGGGAGGGAGGGAGGGAGGCAGGGGAGGCAGGAGAGGCAGATAGGGAGGAAGGGAGTGAGACAGAGGGAGGGAGCGAGAGAAAACGGGGAGGGAAGGAGGGAGGGAGGAAGATAGAGAGATAGAGATAGATAAAGAGAGGGAGAGAGAGAGAAAGAGAGCGAAAAGAGAGAGAGAGAGAGAGAGAGAGAGAGAGAGAGAGAGAGAGAGAGAGAGAGAGAGAGAGAGAGAGAGAGGTGTACGAGGATACAGGAAGAACTCGAGTAGCGTTTCGCCAAGGACACTAACTTATCTCAATACCTAGGGTGTCATTGATGTTGAGGGCATCGAGTATCGTACACAAATTGGCTCTCGTTGGTTGGAATTCAGGTCGGGATGTAAGAACTTCGACATGAGATTTCAGAAATGGAAAGCCGTACAAGTAGCGTTCACCTATGTTCACCTGTAAATCCGAAGTCATCAACTAGTTATTCTGATTACCTTTGTTGCTATTTTAAGAATCGGGTGGACATTAAAAAACAATTAGTCTCACTTGCAACATTAATCTGAGGTAGCGTAATAAAGGATATGTTAATTTTATGTCTTCTTATTTATGATTAACAAACATATGTGAGTTGTGCTTCCACAATAATTACTGCATTAGAAGGAATCATAAATGCAATAAGGGCGACAACTTACTTTGGTCCCAAGCATTTTTAAAATATTGTTTTTTAAAGTAATTATCGCACGACGGAAGTTCAAACCGAAGATTGAACACCTGCCATGTAACGGCGCAGGCAATCCAGGAGGGTACCAATCCGATCAGGTTTCTCCCCTGTTGTTGTGTTTCCAATTCTCTATTTCCCGTATTCTTCATATATGATAGTAATCGACCTACTTCCGACGAACCTCACAATATATAATGTAGTCCTTGTAATATCCAACTAAGCTGACATTATCATATTATCAACATATCCGAAAGTGAGCTTATCAGCTCGTTCCCATCGACATATCTTGCTTCTCATATTCCCGTCGAGCTTGCATTTGTACAAAAGGCCGGGTTTTGGCGAAGTAAACAACCGTCGTTGTATTATCAACGTTAGAAGAAGACGATTGAATATACAGTCAGACACGCATAGATAGCCAGGAAGATATCTTTATTTGAAAAATACTGCCGAAAGAAATGAATGCCACAATTTGTAAATATAGCAGTGTTTGTGCAACTGACACGGAAATACTACAGTTAGATAAGGATACCTTAGATAGAACGCCAACAACGGCGATTATAAGTACGCCCTCAAATGCTCTGCAGGACAGTTACATCACTAACTCAGCAGCGTTATCACCAGAAAGTCATAGTCGTCCGTGTTATCTCTGTAATTGATGACAGATGTATGTGTATGTGTGAGTGTGTGTGTGTGCGTGCGTGCGTGCGTGTGTGCGTGTGCGTGTGCGTGTGAGTGCGTGAGTGGGTGAGTGCGTGAGTGCGTGAGTGCGTGAGTGCGTGAGTGCGTGAGTGCGTGAGTGCGTGAGTGCCTGAGTGCGTGAGTGCGTGAGTGCGTGAGTGCGTGAGTGCGTGAGTGCGTGAGTGCGTGAGTGCGTGAGTGCGTGAGTGCGTGAGTGCGTGAGTGCGCGTACGCGCGTGCGTGTATATATGTGGAGCGAGATTTTACATAACGACAACACTTTACAAATTGTATAACAGTGTAAATTAAATATTTATGTCAACTTTGCTTTAACAAAATAACATTTAGTGGTTTAATTGTAATAGCTTACGTATATAAGAATCACACAATAATAGACACCATTGAGATTATTGACTATGCACGTTCTATCGATGAAACAAATCGTGGTCCAAACTTTTTTCCAATAAGCTTTCATGTAATAGCATTCAACGTACAGATAATTACCCCATGGTGTAACTAGAACATTACCTCTACATCATTACAAAGTAGAAAAACCGTTTACGTGCCAGTAGTTATTATCACTAAGTTGGCTTATATCACGTGACTACCTCTTAATCAGCACACATGTGGCGTACACTTTATGTATGACGCACTCTCAAATTGGGTCAAGTTCAACTGACGTGGCGTAACCTTTGTGTATGACACTCTCAAATTGGATCAAGTTCAACAGACGTAATCGTAATCAGTAAATGGAGACTTATCTATATCCGTTGCGATGACGTCACGACTTTGAGGAATTCAGCAAGACGGAGTTGGTCGTCTTAACGTAGCTGTGACGGGCTAATTGTAGATGCTCACCGAGTTGTTTAATAAAGCACAGCACAACTGCGTACAACCCGGCATATCATTACGTAATCCAAACTATCAAATAACAAACAATACGATATATTATAAGAACTGTTTCCAGGGATGTTTCTCTCGGAGGCAATCTTGTTAAATTGTGTTTAATATATAATAATGGAATCTATCTATAGCCACAACACTTCGTAATACAGAGAGTCTCCGTACACCTAGTCTTGCATAACCTGTCTGTATTGATGACACGTGTCCGTCAGTCATGCGTGTCCTTTCTGGCCCGTAAAGACACTTCATCAACGCTGCGTTCCGTGACACATCTAAGATATAGCACACTACATGTCCGGTACAAGTATGCACGCATTATAGACGTTCTCTGTTAATAATACAATAATAATAATAAAATAATAATAACAACAGCATCAACACTAGTCGTACTTAAGGGCAGGAATAAACACAAAGGCAATTATATTCGCTATTTCTAAGCAATTACGTACCACTGAGAATACTTTGATGATTTGCCCTCTAATATATACAAAATATTAGTTTAAACGTTTGCTTTGTGTTGACGAGATAATAGTTGATGTACGGATGTATTCGTGTATTTATATACATAAAACACACCAGAGAGTGTTTAAATAATCGAATTGAAAACGTATTCATCCGTTAATTAGGTAACCCTTTATTGGACGTTGTTGCCCTGAGGCAACGTACCAGTTTTATACTTTTTGCTTGGTCTATTGCCATTTTTGAAAAATATATATATAATCAATGCAAAATCAGTGCTACCATATCAAGTTAGTGTATAATAATATTTATTTCATATATGTTTTGTGTATATGGTCTGTTGGATACAACATCATAACAGGTAATGAAGAATTTTTTTTTTTTTTATTTGGAAAAGTTGAAATAATTCATCCAATAAAGGAAAGGACCGTAGTTCCATAATTAGTTGTTCATTATTATGGTGACATTTAACGTATGCGAAATTAACCCATAGTAATTAGGAACAACCATTTTGTGCATTTTCACACAGTGACAAAACAGTTCATGTGGCAATCAATAATGATCATTAATCTGATGTAGAAGGTATGACTGTTACTTAACCACACACCTGGACAGAACGTCTATGAATACTCGTGACACATACATGCAGGGCAAACTGTTTATTCAGGTCAAGTTCGACAAAAATCTATTCAGATCGGTAGATCAAAACTTATCGTCACCATCTATGTTGCGTGCGTTGACGGCATGACTTTGAGTGAAACTTGCACAAGATAGTGAGCTCATCGTGCGGACATCGGTTGGTCTGTACCGTGGTCTATTTGTCTAGTCTCCATGAGTCGTCTAATAAATCACGACTCACAGACACTCTCGGTGTCTCTCTCTCATACACATGCGCGCGCGTACGCTCGCACGCATACGGATACATTTACACACCGGCACGCACCCACTCGCAGACGAACTCCCACGCGCAGTCGCACACGCATACGCTCATGCACACGCACGCACGCGCGCTTGCGCGCACACACATAAACACATAGTGTGTATTATTCTGTATTCTGATGTGACGTTAAGATAAATATATGTCATATACACGTCATGTCTACACGACTAAAAATCCAGTATAAAGCGTATACTTAATATTGGAATCAATAGAAAGCCACGTCTAAGAAACCTTAGAAATTAAAAGCCTCCGAACACAATACGTTTTAGCTTACATAACGAATCAGCATCGACAACACGTGAACGTTTGCCACACAGGTGAATTAAGACACTACATCAAGGCAAGAGTTCCTTGACACTTCTTCGAACGTGCAATGTGACCGCCACAGAACGGCAACAATTCAACTGGGCCTCGCGTTCCAGCGCTGGGCACAAAACCATTCCACGTGTCAAGGCTACTTTGGTGTGTTTTATGTGGCAAATGTTCACATTCTTTCTTCGGTGTTAAGAAATCACGCAGACATCCTCGCTCCTCCATTAACTGCTGTTTTTAATAAATCACTCAGAGAAGGAGAACTTCCCGTGGAATGGAAAATGGCGAACGTAATACCGTTGTCTAAATAAACTCACCTACGTCGACTGAAAAGGACATTATACCAATATCAGTAACTCCAACAGCTGCTAAGGTGTGTGAGTCAATCGTAATGAAATGGGTGGATGAAAACATTGAAGGAAAATAGATTCTAGGCAATTTTTATGGAATTGGTTGAACATCTACAAACAGACGTTCTCGTCGAAATGGTACACATGTGGTACGAGGGGACTGATAAACTGGATTCTTATGTACGAATTGTATTACTAAATTTTAGAAAAGCGTTTGACCATGTGTTACTTGAAAAGGTACCACTGTTTGATTTGCCCCCACACATTATAAGATGGATAGCAACATCTTTATTCGATAGATCTTAACAAGTAAATTTATATTCGCATTTTGGTCACCCAAATGGGGGAGTACCACAGGGAACCATATCTGGACATAAATGTTTCTACGTAAAAGTACTAGAAACGCCTGTTCCGCTGTATAAATATTTACGCGACAGTGCATTATTCGAAGTATGCGATATAAAAATGCATATGCTATGCTAGAATCGGATGACATTGCCGCCAGGTGGACAAGACAGCATGACATGAAATGTAATTCAGGAAAATCAAAAGAGATGATCATCAGTTTTGGACAAGATGGTAATTTTCGAAATTAAATATCATACCAAAAATAAAGATAAATGGAATGGATGTACACCAAGTAGACCATGCCAAACGTATAGGTGTTACAATTTCACATAATCAGACGTGGAATAAACATGTGGAGAATATTGGGAAATAGGCTGGGAAACGATTACACAGGTTGGATCAATTACAACGAGCTGGAATTAGCCAGAATGACCTGGTGACGGTATATGTCGGCGTTGTGAGACCGGTACTTGATTATGCATGCCCTATGTGGCGTATTAATTTATATCAATACTTGTCAGACAGTGCATTTGAAATTATACAGAAAAGAGCAGTAAAATGTATTTTCCCTGGTAATAATTATGCTGAAATACTTAGTTATGTTGGCCTACAGACTTTGAAAGAAAGACTTTTTGTCCTCTTGTATACCTCATGTGAGTAAGAACAAAATTCTATCAATATTTAGCCATTCCATATGATGAAAGCTTCTCTTCAATCTCCTCTTGCTCTGCATGCCTGAAAAATAAATATCCCAGTTTCCGAGAATTGTCTGTTCTAGTCCTTTTAGTGTACCTATGTCTTTCTTTCAATATGTGTGCGATGGGTTGGAACATTGGCGGCTTTCCGGAAACAACTTAAAACCCATCTATTTCGCCAGCACTACATGCCTTGATGCAAGCACTGCTGCCACATCTAAATGACACTGGTTTCTATTTTATAGTATTGATTGGTTTTTAATTTCATTGTTTGAAATTGTATTTTTACACCCTAATTTATTTATTTTTATTCATGTATGTTTTTTTATCTTAGCTTATTAATTAAATTTTATTTATATTTTAGCATTTAGTCAACACGTCATTTTAGTATGTGAAGCGCTTTGATTAGTATTTACTTACTTACAAAGAGCTATATTAAAAAACGGAATTAGTATTATTATTATCAATATGGTCACCAAATGTGTTATTCAGTCCTTTAAATTGGGTCAATATCTCAATATTCCAATGGATTTATTGTCCCTAGTCATGTGATATTTTGCTTTGGGTACATATATTTTTAAAGCTTGTTCAATATTGTTGTCTTATGTTAGTTTGCCAGTTTCTATGCCGCTGATTATGCCATCCTGTGTATCATTGTCTTTTATCTTAAAGTGTCATGTTTGAGGTGGTAGTTACTCTAAATCTTTGTGAATATCGAAATATATACATTAGCTGGTGATCTCTCATTTCTACGGAAGCCTGTTAGTGCCACCAGAATAGCATTTTCTATCTCGTAATTACGAGATAGAAATTTTTATTCTGGGGACACCAACAGGCTTCCGTAAATTTCCCCACTTGGTGATTTAATCTAAAAGCATCAGCAATTTTGTGAAGCTTGACCTCGGGTATATGAATCCCTGTTCGGATTAATTTATTAATGTGTGTTTAGCATGGAAGTCCACAATTTGGTGTTCTGCTTTTCTAACGACTTCCAAATGACTGATGTTAGACCCACTACTGTGTAATCAATTGACTTACTTTTATATAAAGATATAACGTTTGTTTATTTCCTTTCACGAGGAACCATTCCCTCGATTAATGACAATGTGAACACTTTTACCACTGTATGTTTGAGTAGGCTTCGTTAAATTTTAGCCATTCCTTGTGATTCATGTTCAGTAATCAGAACAGTATCAAGAACACGGGAGAACGGGAAGGCCACAACTGAGATGGGAGGACAGTGTGAGGAGGGACATGCGACGACCTGTTGAGGATGAAAGATGGAGAGAGGAGGCTGCTGACAGGAAGTTATGGAAGGAAACAACAGAGTGGTTCAACAATACTATACTATACCTGACCCTCATCCGTGTACAGGGAAAAAGAAGGAGGAACAACTCTCTTCAAGAGATCCAATCATACTGCGCGCAAAATTCACAAAGGCGTGGAAGCAATCGCAAATTCTGCAGACAACCGTAGAATCTGCAAAATAGTATTATGTTATAATATTACAACAAGACGTTTCTGCATTAAACCTAAACTTCGAAAACAAATACACTACTAACACGTTTTCTTCGTTGGTACCCACTCACTGCTGGTTCACGTTGGTATCCATGTTGTGAAACATCAACAATCTGCCCCGTTCCACGATGTATGTTCTATATAGCTATGCCGCTATATTTGGCTTCCATCTTTTATGTGGTCGTTCCACTTGACTTACTTGACTTAGTGCTCTCGCCGGGTATCCAGCGTAGAGGTCACATCACATCCTTTAACACGGCCCTCCAGATGGGGCAGTCAACGGCCATCCGCTCGGCCTCCTCAAGCATGAAGCCTCGGTCGTTCCACGTTGGACAATAAATCTTCTTTCCCAAATTATCAGCGAATGTCAAAAGTCGCACTATGCCTTGTGAGCTTCTTCAAATAACCTTTTCGAAGGTCGCAGCACCAGTTCTGTTTATTGTTGTTTGTTTACGTGACTAGCATTGGTTAACTTATAAAGCATCGTGATGTGATTTGTGAGAACGAACCGGAAAAAATTCTGAATGTCTGCAATCGTGCGATACAAACAGCGTACCAGTTATATAATTGGTAAATTCTATTTTAGGGAATGACGACAACTATGCTTTATTGTTATTTCGTCTGTATGGAATCATGCGATGTTGAATGTAGAGCATGCTATCGTATTATTTTCTTGTGAAATGATAACTTATGTATGATATTTAAGATCTTATTAATGAGGTACGCATAACACGTGCGCCGTGGTAAACGATCTTTAGGACGCTTAGTTACTATGGAATTTGAAGTGGTCGAGACTGCACAACATAATATTACATAACACTTACTTGGGCAGACACAATGTGCAGACCTGCGAAGGTGGCGAAGTCGCAGATCTACGAGACCGAAGGGTCGAAGGGACTGTGGGTCTCAGGGGACGGGCGATCGCGGCAGAGATCATTCAGACTGGTAGCTATTGTGTTGCATGGGTGTTTATAGGACGGGTGTGTATTGTAGGTATGTAATACGGTCTTACCGTGAATGTGTACTATTTAGGATGAAACCGGATTATTTGCGTAGGTACTCCGCACTACATTAACATAAAATAGTCTAGTCTCAAACACTTTAAACTCCATTGTAATTAGACGTCTTTAAGATCTATAACCACGGCCCATGTGTTTTAGGAATTGACAACATATGTTGATGCCTCATTAATAAGATCGTACAACATAAAATAGTCTAGTCTCAAACACTTTAAACTCCATTGTAATTAGGCGTCTTTAAGATCGATAACCACGGCCCATGTGTTTTTAGGAATTGACAACATATGTTGATGCCTCATTAATAAGATCGTACAACATAAAATAGTCTAGTTTATACTTCCGAAGAAAGGACCACTGTTTGAACTATTTGCTGTTAATATGGGTACGGCTGTAGCAATAAAACAGTAGCTAAACGTGACAAGAGGAATTAACGTAAGTGGATCTGGCGCACCTTCATATTAACAACAGAACCAGGTCAGCACTTGTAGATTCGATAAATGGATAAGCATGCATGTTATTTCATGCCCTGGTACATATCCCCCGGGAACGAGATAGTCTTGTACTAGACCGTTGTTTTGTCCGTTGGCGTTACGCTAGAGGTCAAGGTTAGGTTATGGGATAAAGTTTTTTAGGGTTATCGTGTTGAACAGGTGCATTTTGCTGAACTGCCGTCGATCACCCGACACAGCGAAGTGCATTCATTGTTTACGAGTTTACTAAGGCAGATGTTATCACCTTCTTATCTACACCCCGTAGCTAGGGCATTTGACCTTGTGTGCATGTGCGTGTTCGTGTGCGTGTGCGTGTTCGTGTGCGTGTGCGTGTGCGTATCGTGTATGTACAGAGAGAGGGGGGACATATAAATAGAGAGATAATGTACAGGTGGAGGCAGTAGAGGAGGGAGAGGTTGGGTGGGAGCTAGGGAGGATGGAGGCAGAAACGGGAGAATACTCCCAACGTAAATGTCGCTAGATATCGAGTTCACCTACTGTCGTTTTAAACATCGACTGTGTCGCTCAGAAGAGTCGCTAAACGCCGTTGGCCTCATCGACCTGGTGTACATGCCAATGAAACCCAAATATCCCACATAGGGGTACATGTGCAGCCTGTCGTGGACTCACAGAGTGCTGGTCGCTATATTCTCTAACCTGCTGGTTCTTGCTTCGGGCGCCCGGTCGGGCGCGTGAGATGCGCCGAGCACGCTTTGTATACGACAGCAATCGGCGCTGACTCCCGACATGAATCTGTGGTAGTGTATGGATGAATGCTGCGAATCACTGTTTAAGCTAATGAACGTTGTTCCACACACCACATTAGCTAATGATTAGGTTGCCTAACATTTCTCACGTCTACATTCTGGCAAAATATTTGGCTCTGGACTAAACACTGGATTGAATAGTCGTGCGGGTCCAAAAATGTCGCGACTACATTTTTACCGCACCCGGTATATCGCCGAATTGGCTCGAGAACATCAACATTCGGAATGCGTTGTTGTCAATCATTAAAAAAGTACTTTCAAAGACGATATGTACGTATTCAGTTCTCGTTCTGGTATGTCGCATTCCAATAAATCCTTCCAAGGCCGGGGCAGTTGTCTCAAATTGAACACACAAATAGGTCTACTATCCTAGATATTCGTTGACGTATCGAATATAGCGACCAAGAAGGGCGTGGCTACTACATTGGCCACCAATTGGTGGATCCGCTACATCGCGGTTTGCCTACGTCACAATCAAAATTATGCGCATGACCTCCGTTAAGTTTTGCCTTGTCAACAAAGAAACTTTGATAACATATATATATATATATATATATACATATATATACGACGAATTGTACAGAAGACCACACAACGCCGAACGGTAACGCGTGCCCTCTCCTCTCCCCACAACATGTTCCGTCAACACCGAAACTCGTCGAGCGTCCGACGCCGAGGCGAGCTATTTTTGTCGCTCGTGTTTCATCCCGAGTCACTCCGACGACAGGCATTGGGAGCGCCCGCTCGACGTCGCTTGTTCTCCGGGTCACTGTGTCAGTGGGACAGCGTCGATAGAAGAGAAGGCTGTGTGTGGCCCGGCCGGGGCCCTGGACGCTTTATACCGACCACACGGACTGCCTGAGGCAGGTGTCAGTAGGCCGCGTCTGATTTGGGCTCTGTTAGAATAAAGGAGACGGATGGCCGACCGAGAATAGGACTACTTCGTTTACAAACGAGCTAGTCGCCATGCTGTAGAATGCCCGGTGTCTACTATTATTTCCCTTGGTCGCATCTGCCTGTTCCGTTCGTAGACTCGGTATTCTAATGTGGGCACGTATTCCAATGTTCTTCCTCTGCGTTGATTTCCTAGACAATTTAGACATCGACCTACTCAGTTCGGCCAATGTGTCACTGTCTAATAGAAATCAGATACTCACAGAGGAAAATTCTAATTACTCAATCACCGCAGAAAACGTTCCATTGTTCGTTTCAAGAACTTTAATTCTCACAGTTAGCATGATACCGATCAGTACAATCGATGCTGGTCCTCCGTGGGAACCAGACGTAATGTTACATGGTTCTCCTCCAATGCCTCTCTCAATCCAATCCCAACTCAATCGCGCACTCCTCTTTCCTTAAATACTTGCTACTTCCCTCTCTTCCTAGTGACTCGCGATTTCCATTGGTCAGTACCTGTTCTGCCTTTCTTAATATGGCGCGCTACAGTCGTGCTCGCTACCTGGCTATTCGGTCTCTATCCCCGCATGTTGCCTTATCTGCTAACTGACTCGTCTCCCGACTATTGTCCAGCCCAGCTATCCTTGGAGAAGACCTGAGCTAAACCTATGGGAACATCCTGTATCTCAGATCTAATTATAAGAACACAAGCTACTAGACTAAAACAGTTCTAAGGATATACTTATTAACATAACTTCCTATATAATAATTACTATATTTCATGGACAAGTAATTACTAGGAATTTATGCAACGCTTAATTCCGTATAATGCGATAGTCATTGACGGCAACTACATATATGTTAGGGTTGACAGTGTAGCTTAATGGACGTATCACGGGCGACATAACTTTACAGCCATGACGCGAGCTATATAACTCACCACCGTCGTCATAGTGACAGGGAAGAAAGTGACCGTAGAGAAAGAGGTAGGAGGGAAAAAGAGACGGGAGAGGAGAGAAGGAAATGCAATAGGAGGAAAAATGACGGGAAGAAAGGAAGTGAGAGTAAATGTGACAGTAGAGAAGTTGGGCGGGACGATAACAGAAGAAAAGGCCACATCAAAAATTACTGCTTAACCTTAGGTCCATGGCATAGGAAATGGTTTAATAAACTGGATAGAAAAATGGCTAATTTACAGAAGACAACGGGTAGTAGTTGTTGGGGAGGCTTCAAACTGGAAATAAGTTTTGAGTGGGTTACCACAGGGATCAGTATTGGGACCTATATTATTTTAATATATATCATCGATTTGAACGATGATATAACAAGCAAGGTGTTGAAATTTGCGGATGATACAAAATTGTTTAGAAGGATTATGCGTGATGAAGATAGACAGCATTTGCAAGATGATCTTGACAAGTTGATAAAATGGTCTAAAACATGGCAAATGTTGTTCAATTTTGGGAAATATAAATGCCTCCACACAGGACCTGGAAACATTGTACACTATACAATGGGGGGTTCTGTACTATGTACTACTGTAAAAGACTTAAGGTTAACCATTAGTGCTGAAATGAAGGTTTCAGGGCAATGCGGTATTGCCGCTTTAAAGGGAAATCAATTAGGCGAGATATAACGTGTAAGGAAAAAGAGCTAAAAATACCGCTGTACAAAACGATATTTAGGCCTCCTTTAGAATATTATATTCAAGCGTGGAGGCCATATCGCAGGAAGGACATAGATATGCTAGAAAGAGTACAGAGGAGAGCAACTAAAATTATACCAAAACTGAGGTAACTTAGTTATGAAATACGCCTAAAAGAATATGATTTAACAACAAACAAAGAGACCAGGAGATTGAGAGAAGATAAGATAGAAGTGTTTAAAATGTTTAATGATTATGAAAATATTGATAGAAATATTTGTTCTCAGTTAAGAAAGATAGAAGGACTAGAGGACATGAAGTTAGTAAAGGAGCAGTGTAGATTAGATATAAGAAAGTTCTCATTCTCACAAAAGACTATAAATGATTGGAACATATTATCTCCTGATTGTGCTGGTGCTAGCAGCGTGAATATGTCTAAACATAAAATCGACACATACCGTAAAAGGGCGAGATACACGTAGATAACAAGTATTGGACTCTCGATAAGCCAAAAGGCTTCCTAGTCCATATGCCATCTAGAGTTAATTTTCTGGATGGCAATCTTTTTAAATCTTGTTAAATCTTTATATGTGGGTTCGTTTCAATGCAAGAAGACATTGATATCAGGCCAGGTTGACAAATGTCAGTGACACGTTATACCTCGTCCATTGGGTATGTCAACATTTCTTTTGTTTGTTAGTTGTCTTTTGTTTTACACAAACCGGACATTCTACTACGTATGTTGCAAACTACGTTGGATTATTAGTAAGTTAGAAAATAATAGGCCTACATAACATAGCTCGCAACTATTTAGCATTGACGTGAGGATTTGCAAAATGGATATGCCGAAATATTAAACAGGCGCATATGTATGGGGGCGAGTGGATCGTATGGCCCCAGTTTTGCTTGAATGAGCCTCAGTCAATTTGCAGATCCATGGGGCGTGAGAACTGCTCGTTCCCTCCCTCACCGTGCTGCTGTTAAAGTATGCTGTTGGAGGATTTATTTGGTGAATTTCGAGGGGGTGCAATTGGAGGATTTTGTAACCCTCAGTTTTTGGTTTATTGTGAGCCTCAACGGTGTGCTTTTGGATTTCTATTAACGCGACTACCAATAGTCAATCGCGCTACTGGCTGATCAACTACACTATTTGAAAATGCCTTAAATGGGTGGGTGGCTGAGTCCCACCCCTTTGGCCAAATCCTAATTAATATTATTGCAAATAAAAAATAAGTAATTCTAGTTTGTCAGCCGGTATCAAACGAGGATTATTTTACGAGGTTGAAAAGCAACGCAATTAGCCGTTCCGGTTCGGTGAGAAGTTAGATAGTGGTGTCCGGCTTCATTCCATATGCCATACCCCACTATATAGTATTATTATCATTACTATTTATTATATCACACGCAGATTTGTATACCTTACAAAATGACGATGAAGCCAATGGCAAAGAGATGTCGGGTGTATTTGTTAACAGGCCACGATTTGTGGTTTGAGTCTCAGGTCGTGATGAACTGGCACGCTTCCAATCGACGGTGCGAAAAGTTGATTCCACCTGTTTCAGTCTGCTATTTGGGTCGACCAGGATGGGGTATCGCGTGACGCTTCGTGATGTAATTGTAACGCAGCCGTCGGCATCTTTACTCATATCTTGCCCTTAGCTATTTCTGTCGTACCAGACACTTTTTGGCTGTCTGTCATCGCCCGTAGCGGAGTAATGATGTCGCAAGCACTGCACTGTAGTACGTGATATTCGACGTGTTACACTCTTTAGAAGCAATATCTTGATACCAATAAGAATGGACGGAGATGTACTGTTCGCATGGCTAGGTACAGACAATTCATATGATGGAATGTGTAATGCTCGGCTATTTAGAAAAGTGAAGACTGGAGGGAATAAAAGACACATTGTTGTTGATTGATACAGTAATTTTCTTGTTCCACGTCTGTCGTACTCACATCTTTAATATAGGTTCCGACGTATCACCGTAAGACTTCGTTCACGTCAGCCCGCGGCAAACAAATGAATTATCAAATAGCCTTGTCAGCAGGAAGAATATAAAAATTGCTTGTTGGGGAGTGGAAACACAGCGATTACGGCTACCCTTTTGCAAAGACCGGTGCTCGAAACCAGGACGATTTTGTCTATATTCTGTCCATGTGGAGCGCAGAGACACAGTGGCTAGATCATCGGACTCTCAATCGAGAGAACCCGGGTTTGAATCCTGTGGTGCCGTTTCAAACCTTGCGCAAGTTCGTTCACTCTACGTTGCTCCAGTTCCCCCAGTTGTATGAATGAGTACCTGACTATAGATTAGTGGTGGATATCCGTGTACAAATAGTTTTGTGCATTAATTCAAAGGTGGTTAATAGCTTCCCAGAGAAGTCGAGGTGGTGTTCGATTGAACAGGTCTGCTAGATAAAGCGTAAAGCAATTTAATCAGTCATAATGACTGGACAGTGTGTTATATAAGAACGTACCTTTACATTCGACAGAAACTTTCCACGCACGCCAATTTGGTAATTGTCTGAATATACATTCCAGAGGGTGACATGAAAAAAATCGTTGGGCGTTCTACATACTGAATATTTTGCTATATATGAACGTACATTTGTTGTTGAATTTAAGAGTTGTTTCTGCTTAGCTAAATATAGTTGAGCGGAATATTGGAATGTTAGAATACATATCGTTTATATTATACAATATGGGTTTACAATAAAAACAAACGGAACAACTTCCTTTAGAACATCACGCCAATACTACAATTATGTGTATGTTTACTGAGATCACTCCTTTCATTGATGACGTCATCGGACACAATGACCTGCAAAAAGTGAGACTCCTATGCTTCATTTAATATCCGTCGTATTGAAGTGACATGGTTGACGGAACATTACTCACGACACTGCCAGGTTCTGTACTCCCCAGCAGCGCCACTGTACACTAATACATGCAATATATATATATATATGTGTGTGTGTGTGTGTGTGTGTGTGTGTGTGTGTGTGTGTGTGTGTGTGTGTGTGTGTGTGTGTGTGTGTGTGTGTGTGTGTGTGTGTGTGTGTGTGTGTGTGTGTGTGTGTGTGTGTGTGTGTGTGTGTGTGTGTGTGTGTGTGTGTGTGTGTGTGTGTGTGTAATATACTATATTAAGATTGGATTGCTCAAAGCGCTTCACACATTACTCCCTGGCAGACTTGTTCAATCGAACACCATCTCGACTGTTCTGGTAAGTATTCAGTAATTGATACGCGAAGACTATTCGCACATAAATATTCACCACTTTCTATAGCCAGATACTCGTTCATACAGCTGAGTGAACTGGAACAACGTGGAGTGAACGAAGTTCAACGAGCTTGTCCGAGGTTCGACACGGCAGCGCAGGATTCGAACTGGGATTCTCTCGATTGTGAGTCCGATCTTCTAGTCACTGCACCACTGCGCTTCACTATGCCCCCATTATTACATGACGCCGCTGTAGCGATTCCCTCCTCCCTCCTCCCCGAAATTGGAGGATTTTGTGACCCTCAGTTGTTGATTTATTGTGAGTCTCAAAGGTGTGCTTCTGGATTTCTATTAACGCGACTCCCAATAGTCAACCACGCTACTGGCTGATCAATTACTTCTTCTTCTTCAGTTCAGCATATCTCTGCGAGACGTAGCTGCCCAGATGATCCCACGATACGCTGCTCTGTCTGTCGTTCGTATCCCTGCTCTCACAATGTCGTCTTCCAACCAGTCGATGATCAATTACACTATTTGAAAAATGCCTTAAATGGGTGGGTAGCTGAGTCCCACCCCTTTGACCAAACCCTAATTAATATTATTGCAACTAAAAAATAAGTAATTCTTGTTTGTCAGCCGGTATCAAACGAGGATTATTTTACGAGGTTGAAAAGCAACGCAATTAGCCGTTCCGGTTCGGTGAGAAGTTGGATAGTGTTGTCCGGCTTCATTCCATATGTCATACCCCACTATATATTATTATTATCATTACTATTTATTATATCACACGCAGATTTGTATACCTTACAAAATGACGATGAAGCCAATGGCAAAGAGGTGTCGGGTGTATTTGTTAACAGGACACGATTTGTGGTTTGAGTCTCAGGTCGTGATGAACTGGCACGCTTCCAATCGACGGTGCGAAAAGTTGATTCCATCTGTTTCAGTCTGCTATTTGGGTCGACCAGGATGGGGTATCGCGTGACGCTTCGTGGTGTCATTGTAACGTAGCCGTCGGCATCTTACTCATTTCTTGCCCTTAGCTATTTCTGTCGTACCAGACACTTTTTAGCTGTCTGTCATCGCCCGTAGCGGAGTAATGATGTCGCAAGCACTGTAGTACATGATATTCGACGTGTTACACTCTTTAGAAGCAATATCTTGATACCAATAAGAATGGACGGAGATGTTCTGTTCGCATGGCTAGGTACTGACAGTTCATATGATGAAATGTGTAATGCTCGGCTATTTAGAAAAGTGAAGACTGGAGGGAATACAAGACACATTGTTGTTGATTGATACAGTCATTTTCTTGTTCCACGTCTGTCGTACTCACATCTTTAATATAGGTTCCGACGTATCACCGTAAGACTTCGTTCACGTCAGCCCGCGGCAAACAAATGAATTATCAAATAGCCTTGTCAGCAGGAAGAATATTGCTTGTTGGGGAGGTGGAACACAGCGATTACGGCTACCCTTTTGCAAAGACAGGTGCTCGAAACCAGGACGATTTTGTCTATATTCTGTCCATGTGGAGCGCAGAGACACAGTGGCAAGATCATCGGACTCTCAATCGAGAGAACCCGGGTTTGAAACCTGTGGTGCCATTTCAAACCTTGCGCAAGTTCGTTCACTCTACGTTGCTCCAGTTCCCTCAGTTGTATGAATGAGTATCTGACTATAGATTAGTGGTGGATATCCGTGTACAAATAGTTTTGGTGCATTAATTCAAACTTGGCTAATAGCTTCCCAGAGAAGTCGAAGTGGTGTTCGATTGAACAGGTCTGCTAGATAAAGCGTAAAGCAATTTAGTCAGTCATAATGACTGGACAGTGTGTTATATAAGAACGTACCTTTACATTCGACAGAAACTTTCCACGCACGCCAATTTGGTAATTGTCTGAATAGATATTCCAGAGGGTGACATGAAAAAAATCGTTTGGCGTTCTACATTCTGGATATTTTGCTATATATGAACGTACATTTGTTGTTGAATTCAAGAGTTGTTTCTGCTAAGCTAAATATAGTTGAGCGAAATATTGGAATGTTAGAATACATATCGTTTATATTATACAATATGGGTTTACAATAAAAACAAACGGAAAAACTTCCTTTAGAACATCACGCCAATACTACAATTACGTGTATGTTTACTGAGATCACTCCTTTCATTGATGACGTCATCGGACACAATGACCTGCAAAAATTGAGACTCCTATGCTTCATCCAATAGCCGCCGTATTGAAGTGACATGGTTGACGGAACATTACTCACGACACTGACAGGTTCTGTCCTCCCCAGCAGCGCCACTGTACACTAATACATGCAATATATATATATATATGTGTGTGTGTGTGTGTGTGTGTGTGTGTGTGTGTGTGTGTGTGTGTGTGTGTGTGTGTGTGTGTGTGTGTGTGTGTGTGTGTGTGTGTGTGTGTGTGTGTGTGTGTGTGTGTGTGTGTGTAATATACTATATGAAGATTGCTCAAAGCGCTTCACACATTACTCCCTGGCAGACCTGTTCAATCGAACACCATCTCGACTGTTCTGGTAAGTATTCAGTAATTGATACGCGAAGACTATTCGCACATAAATATTCACCATTTTCTATAGCCAGATACTCGTTCATACAGCTGAGTGAACTGGAACAACGTGGAGTGAACGAAGTTCAACGAGCTTGCCCGAGGTTCGACACGGCAGAGCAGGATTCGAACTGGGATTCTCTCGATTGTGAGTCCGATCTTCTATCCACTGCGCCACTGCGCCACTGCGCTTCACTATTCCCCCATTATTACATGACGCCGCTGTAGCGATTCCCTCTTCCCCGAAATTGGAGGATTTTGTGACCCTCAGTTGTTGATTTATTGTGAGTCTCAACGGTGTGCTTTTGGATTTCTATTAACGCGACTCCCAATAGTCAACCACGCTACTGGCTGATCAATTACTTCTTCTTCTTCAGTTCAGCATATCTCTGCGAGACGTAGCTGCCCAGATGATCCCACGATACGCTGCTCTGTCTGCCGTTCGTCCCCCTGCTCTCACAATGTCGTCTTCCAACCAGTCGATGATCAATTACACTATTTGAATATGCCTTAAATGGGTGGGAGGCTGAGTCCCACCCCTTTGGCCAAATCATAATTAATATTATTGCAAATAAAAAATAAGTAATTCTTGTTTGTCAGCCGGTATCAAACGAGGACTGTTTTACGAGGTTGAACAGCAACGCAATTAGCCGTTCCGGTTCGGTGAGAAGTTGGGTAGTGGTGTCCGGCTTCACTCCATATGCCATACCCCACTATATTATTATCATTACTATTTATTATATCACACGCAGATTTGTATACCTTACAAAATTACGATGAAGCCAATGGCAAAGAGGTGTCAGATGTATTTGTTAACAGACCGCGATTTGTGGTTTGAGTCTGAGGTCGTGATGAACTGGCACGCTTCCAACCGACGGCGAAAAGTTGATTCCACCTGTTTCAGTCTGCTATTTGAGTCGACCAGGGTGTGGTATCGCGTGCGACCAGGATGTGGTATTGCGTGCGTGCGACCAGGGTGTGGTATCGCGTGACGCTTCGTGATGTCATTGTAACGCAGCCGTCGGTATCTTACTCATTTCTTGCCTTTAGCTATTTCTGTCTTACCAGACACTTTTTGGCTGTCTGTCATCGCCCGTAGCGGAGTAATGATGTCGCAAGCACTGTAGTACATGATATTCGACGTGTTACACTCTTTAGAAGCAATATCTTGATACCAATAAGAATGGACGGAGATGTTCTGTTCGCATGGCTAGGTACTGGCAGTTCAGGTGATGAAATGTGTAATGCTCGGCTATTTAGAAACGTGAAGAAAGGAGGGAATAAAAGACACATAGTTGTTGATTGATACAGAGTCATTTTCTTGTTCCACGTCTGTCGTACTTACATCTTTAATATAGGTTCCGACGTATCACCGTAAAACTTCGTTCACGTCAGCCTTGTCAGCAGGAAGAATATTGCTTGTTGGGGAGTGGGAACACAGCGATTATGGCTACCCTTTTGCAAAGACCGGTGCTCGAAACCTGGACGATTCTGTCTACATTCTGTCCATGTGGAGCGCAGTGACGCAGTGGCTAGATCATCGGACTCTCAATCGAGAGAGCCCGGGTTTGAATCGTGTGCTGCTGTTTCAAACCTTGCGCAAGTTCGTTCACTCTACGTTGCTCCAGTTCCCTCAGTTGTATGAATGAGTACCTGACTATAGATTAGTGGTGGATATCCGTGTACAAATAGTTTTGGTGCATTAATTCAAACTTGGCTAATAGCTTCCCAGAGAAGTCGAAGTGGTGTTCGACTGAACAGGTCTGCTAGATAAAGCGTAACGCAATTTAGTCAGTCATAATGACTGGACAGTGTGTTATATAAGAACGTACCTTTACATTCGACAGAAACTTTCCACACACGCCAATTTGGTAATTGTCTGAACAGATATTCCAGAGGGTGACACACACAAAATCGTTGATCGATCTACATTCTGGATATTTTGCTATATATGAACGTACATTTACCTGTTCTGATGAAGATTATAGTGAGGATAATTGGCTATTTGAAGATAGGAGTAAAACTATCGTGAAAGCAGTGGAGTGATCTAGTCCAACTGACCGGTGAGAAAGCATACAATACACGAATGCAAGTCATAGGCACGGCGAGAGGTGAATTTACCTTCCAGGGCACACTCCAAACAACGCTTGTCGTGGTTTTGGAGAGTTTGTTTTCAGCACCCTGTAATTACACCGCCCGTTCAACTCACACACTGACAGATAGCAGTCCGTCATGCGTAGATAGTTTGATTTCAACATCGATACCATTATTCTTGACCCTTGTGCTTGTCGCTCGCCAGTTGGTGGTTTTAACAATACAGCGTGACACAAGCGGCTGCTATCGCCGGGTCGTCGATACCGTAGGCGATTGTGTTATCGCGTGTGTCAGTACATAGAATAACAGCGAGAGGCGGCGTACGAACAAACTGATATCTGTAACGGAGTTTATATATATAATTATATATATATATACCATTTTACCAATACACCAGGAGTGCAAATATATTATGCAAGGGTGACACTTTACCAAACACCTGTGCCACCTGTACCACCGATAGATCAGGACAGGTTTTCAAATACATTATATTGTACGTTTGCCGATACACCAGGCTGGTGTGCCCGTAATCAGGTAGATGTGCCAAAAAATCAAGCAACTGTGCTAATACACGGGGCACCGTGCAATACATCGGGCAACTGTGACAATATATCACGCAACTGTGCTAGTATATCAGGCACATATCCCATACATCTGGCAACTATGTTAGTATCTGAGGCAACTGTGCTGACACCTCATGCAAGTTTTCAGTACAACAGGCATATGTTCCAATACACCAAGCAACTGTGTCGATACATCAGACAGTTGTTCTAATACACCAGGAATGTGTGACGTGTCCCAATGCATTAAAACAATAAGCAGGTTTGTAAATATGATAAGTCAAATGTATCAAGTTTGCCAATACACCAGGCAATTAGCCCAAGGGTTGCGACGAGCCTGTGGCTGGACCAAATAAGAGCGGAATATTGGAATGATAGAATACATATCGTTTATATTATACAACATGGGTTTACAATAAAAACAAACGGAAAAACTTCCTTTAGAACATCACGCCAATACTACAATTACGTGTATGTTTACTGAGATCACTCCTTTCATTGATGACGTCATCGGACACAATGACCTGCAAAAAGTGAGACTCCTATGCTTCATCCAATAGCCGCCGTATTGAAGTGACATGGTTGACGGAACATTACTCACGACACTGCCAGGTTCTGACCTCCCCAGCAGCGCCACTCTACACTAATATATGTAATATATATACCAGAACAGTCGAGATGGTGTTCGATTGAACTGGTCTGCCAGGGAGTGATGTGTGAAGCGCTTTGAGCAATCTTAATATAGTATATTACACACACACACACACACACACACACACACACACACACACACACACACACACACACACACACACACACACACACACACACACACACACACACACACACACACACACACACACACACACACACACACATATATATATATAATGTTAATATAGTATATTACATATATATGTATATATATATATGTAATATACTATATTAAGATTGCTCAAAGCGCTTCACACATTACTCCCTGGCAGACCAGTTCAATCGAACACCATCTCGACTGTTCTGGTAAATATTCAGCAATTGATACGAGAAGACTATTCGCACATAAATATTCACAATTTTCTATAGCCAGATACTCGTTCATACAGCTGAGTGAACTTGAACAACGTGGAATGAACGAAGTTCAACGAGCTTGCCCGAGGTTCGACACGGCAGCGCAGGATTCGAACTGGGATTCTCTCGATTGTGAATCCGATCCTCTAGTCACTACGCCACTGCGCTTCACTATGCCTCCATTATTACATGACGCCGCTGTAGCGATTCCCTCCTCCCCGAAATACGTGAAGACAACCAATCCACCACATTACTGAGGTGATCATAAAACCAGGTTCCACTATATATAGGCGTCAAAACCGAGAGGGGCTTGGGGAGCTGAGCCTCCAATATTGGGAGAGTGCGAGACTGAGCCCACCATTATTTTTAGAATTATTTGGTGTTTTCTCTCATCGTGAAGGTTGGTACATTTGGACGTTCCATATGTCCGGCAGCATCGACGTGGTAATTGAGACACCTGCACAAATGTGAAATGTCACTACAAGCAATCTCCAACAGCACACCCTCCCCTTTGTCAATATTAAACTCTTCTAGACGCCTATGATATATCGCACAACAGAAAGCCACACAATACACATCGCATAACACCACATCACATCACGCTACACTACACTACACTACACTACACTACACTACACTACACTACACTACACAACACTACACTAAATTACACAACACTACACTTCCCAACAAGACACTACACTACATTACACTACACGACACGACACGAAACCACATCACACCACACCACACCACACCACACCACACCACACCACACCACACCACACCACACCACACCACACCACACCACACCACACCACACCACACCACACCACACCACACCACACCACACCACACCACACCACACCACACCACACCACACCACATACACGACACCACACTACACTACACTAGACCACACAACACTACACTACACGACACGACATGACACTACACTAGACCACACAACACTACATTACACTACACTAGGCCACACAACATTGCATTACACTACACTACATTACACTACACAACACTACACTACACTACACGACCCTGCACTACACTACATGATACGACACTACACTGCACTACACTACACTACATTACACTACACAACACTACACTACACTACACTACACTACACTACACAACACTACACTACACTACACGACCCTGCACTACACTACAGTACACGACACGACACTACACTGCACTGCACGCACTACACTACAGTACACGACACGACACTACACTGCACTGCACGCACTACACTACACTACACTATACTACAGCAATAATAATAATACAATTTATTTGTATAGCGCCCGAATAAATCAGACGTACACGTAACTATTTAGAATTATATTATAGACAGAACCAAAAATAATTCTAAATTGTATACCATAAAATTGTAATTAAAACATTCATTACATTATTATTAGACCTCCGTGTAAACAATCAAAAATAATATGATAAGTATTAAACAATAGAACAAATAAATAAATGGATTGAAATGTAATAAATTATTTTAAAATAATAATAATAATAATAATTACTACATAAAACGCTACTCTAAAAAAGTGTGTTTTAAGAAGTGTTTTGAACTGTGGCTGTGTCTTTGCCATCCTGACACAGTCCGGCAGTCTGTTTCATAGACTTGCTGCAGCTACAGCCAAACGGCGATCACCGAGAGTGACCGTCTGCGAAGCCGGTACTGACAATAGGGGCAAACACTCAGATCTCAGTTGCCGATTCGGTTGACGTCGGTTCAGTGCCTCCGCGAGATAACTCGGTGTCAGGTCATGCATCACAGAGTACACACGACACTTTACATGCCGGGCGCACACAGATAGGTAACCAATGCAGGTGCTGCTGCACTGGGGTGACGTGGTCGTACTTTCTCGTACGGCAGAAGAGGCGGGCTGTGCAGTTTTGCACACGTTGCAAACGCTGTATCGTCGTCTACGGAAGGCCATAGAGTAATGAATTTGCATAATCGAGACGTGAAGTCAGGAACGCTTGCACCTGGGTTTTGCACGCATCATCAGTGATGCTTAGCCGAATTTGTCCAATGTTGCGAATCTGGTGGTAGCACGACTTTGCTATCTGTGCAACTTGTGCTTCCATAGTAAGACCGCTGTCAAGTATGACTCCTAGGTTGCGTACGGATGACTTCGGCACAACCCGATGTCCGCCAATTGTCATGGAAATATCGGAGGGCAAATCGTTTCGTTGTTTTGAGGTGAGGAAGATGACTGCCTATGACTTCTCGGTGTTCAACTTAAGTTGGTTTCGTTCAAACCAGTCGGTCATGCTCCACTGTCATGTAAATTTGCGTGTCATCCGCATAACAATGGTATCGTATGCCATGTCGTGCAACGATGTCGCCGATAGGTCTTGTGTATGTGCAGTATAATAGAGAGTGTCTGCAAGCATACCGATCTCGATTCCCTTCCCTATCCCTAATGCCCTCCGCAATCGGTGTCGATTGTAGGAGATAGGTAACCGTCAGGAGTGTCTGCATCACGGCGTTTCACTCGCCAACGTATCGTACATTTATGCCTTTTTCAGTTGGATATGTGGTCCTAATCACAAGCTCAAATGGACAGACCATAATGCATCTAAATCATTTTGGAATTATGTACAAAAGCACATCACAGCGAAGATAGGATGCGCGGTTTTTAGCGCTTTTTACAAGATTTTGATTTGCCTGTTTATATTCGTAAGTACTTCATCCAAGACACATTTTCTAACAGTTTATTTGCACAAATTTAATGGAATATGTGTTAGAGATTTAGCACATAGATATCTTAGGAAGAATTTGATAATGTTTTGTGAAAACAACAAAAACGATTGCACGCACGATTTGTGCCCCTATCGTTATGGATTCAATGCTGAGACAGATCTTACAAAATAATTTTTGTCTGATGCATTAAACACAACTGCAATTAAAACGAGGCGGCTAATCAGTCAAAAACAGTTGTATGTACAATGCTGTCATATTGTTTACTTTGATTCATCCATAATTTGAACGTAAAGTGGATAGGGATTGCGCTTACCGATCACCCCTGCCGGTTACGTATTTACCTATCCGATTGACACTTAACGACCGCATAAACACAGCAAGCGATGACGTAGTACGCACAGCGCGTTAGGGATAGGGAAGGGAATCGAGATCGGTATGCTTGCAGACACTCTCTAATATTGGCCCAAACACAGACCCTTATGGGACGCCACATTTCAAAGCACAATCAGTTGACGTTGCGCTTCCCACGGCGACTCTCTGATAACGTTCAGTGATGTACGACTGCAGCCATGCAAGTGCCGAGTCAGTGATGCCGAACGAGTGTTCCAGTCGAGTCATTAAGGAATCGTGATGTATTGTGTCGAATGCGCAGGACAAATCTAACATCACGATAACAGTCTTGCATTTTCTATCCAGCGCCGCGGTGATGTCATTCTTGATTCGCAGGAGCGCCGTCTCCGTTAAGTGGACGTGGCGGTATGCTGATTGAAATGAATCATGCAGTGTGTTATATCGATTGTTGAGTTGTCTTGCAACCACTTTTTCAACAAATTTAGATACAAACGGCAAGTTGGAAACCGGGCGGTAATTGCACAAAGCCTCTTCATCAAGAATAACTTTTTAGGTCTGGTCTAACGACCGCATGCTTGAACACATCATGTACAATTGAACTTTCAAGGAAAGTGTTTATTATCGAAGTGATCGTGGGTACCAATTCTGACGAACATAGTTTAAGGAGCCATGTAGGTTGTGGGTCTAGCCCGCACGACTTACACGGAGCGACTGCGACCAATCTTTTGACTTCTGATTCAGTTACTTCTGTAAAGGGTGTCAACACAGCACCACGAAAAGCAGTGTCGTCACCGAATGCGCCCGCCATAGCATATGAACGATCACCTCCACAGTGGACTATTCTTTGCCGGATGTCATTCACTATCCTCACGAAGTGGTCGCCGAAACGTTGGGCCAAATCACTCGAAGACACATACAACGGCAGTTTCGCAAAGACATTGTATCCCATAAGGTGTTTCGTTATGTTGAAGAGCTGGTTTTGGTTACTCCCACAAATCGCGATCTTGTCGGAGTAGTAACTACGCCTCGTGGTGAGTAACATATGGTTTACGGCTACACATCGCGCGATATGTTTGCCGGTGTACCTCGACGCCAGTACGTAGCCAAGTCCGCTCAGCTCGCCGTCGGTTTTGCTTCTCACGCCACAGTTCGTCGGTGTACCACGGCGAGTTAGGTCGCAAGGTTACGGTTTTCTCGAGCAATGGAACGTGGTGATCGATAATCCGACGTACCAGTGTCGTATGCTTCCACTATTCCACACACGGATCATAGACAGTTGGTAGTACAGGTACTACGCAAGTATTATCCCTAACAATGACCACATCAAAAATGTGCCCCTTACTGTGGGTGGGGTGGCATCTTTCATCATTTGCTTCATTCCGCCCGCGGTCACCGAGTGTCTCGGAAAAGCGTCGTACGTCCGGTTCTGTTGGAATGTCCAAGTGAAAGTTCAAATCTCCACTGATAATAACATCATGCGTATCCAGCATTATGTCGTCTAAATACGCAGACCACTGGTCGATGAAAACAGTGCTGGTAAAACCGTTTCGCTTCGATGGCGGCGGACGATACACGACACACAACCTGAAGTTACAAAGTAATCGGAATGTTCAAAATGAGTGTAATTTCCGCGCGCTGAAATCGCCTTTATTATCAGGCCGGATTTGTACAACACTGTCACACCTCCCCTCGTTTTCCACCAAGTCGTGACACGGAATGAAATTTGCATCCACATGGGACTAACGCGTGATCATCAATGACGCTGCCGAGCCACGTCTCCCTCAGGGCTAAAATACCGATGTCCCGCGAAATCACAACGTCAGAAACAGAGATCGCTTTATTCTTAACCGAACGTACATTGATGCAATGCACATTCAATTTAGCGATACACGGACGCCCGATCTCAACGGAGGTGACAATGTTCACGGAAAGGAGGTTACGTATTGATGTCCTTGTTTTCCGGTTGGCGACTTGACGCGACGATTTCCAATTACACGAATTGGTCTTTGTTTGAGCCTGCCAGCCCTACAACCGCGGCGAGTGCTTGCACGCTTGACTTGTCGAGACCCGGGGTAAACTCCACTGACCTGTCCAGGGTAAAGTCCATTGTCAATGTGTATCAATACATTCCTGTTGTACGCAATCATTCCAATAAGAATGGCAAGTATATTTCTAACCAACCACATCACACCGTGGCAGTTCAGTCAGTGGCACGCATTCAGGTAGAATTTCAGATACATCCAACGTTTTTAAATACATAAAATCACGATATTCGGGAAGCCTTGTGGTATCAAGACCATATGACGTCAGCAACGACAGTATTCCAGATCTAATTGACACAACCTAATATCAATATGCAATCGTAGTCGCTTCAGTGAACAGCACTGCAGTCTGTTCCAGACATGACACGCCCAAATAAATAACTTAAAACCGCTAGTACGCTACACGACAGGACACTACACTACACGACAGGACACTACACTACACCATACATGTTAAGTTTCAGAAACGCCAATCCAGGAGATTTATACGTAAATCAGAGGGTCTCGAAAAATCGGGCATTTATACGTAAATCAGAGGGTCTCAGAAAGTCGGGCATTTATACGTTAATCAAATTAAAATATAACAAAAAAGGTTGCTTTCCATAGACATTAATAATCATGTTATAATAAAACGTTAAGTTTCAGAAATGCCAATGCATGAGATTTATGCGTAAATTGGAAGGTCTTGTAATATCAGGAATTGTTTGGTAAATTGGGGGTCTCAGGGTATTAAGGAATTGTGTATAAATCTGAGTATTTCATGTTATGAAAATAGTCACAGATCAGCTTTATTTCCAAATGCATTGCACATGTGCTCTTAAATCAATGGAACATAACAGCATATTAATATGTATTTAATGTGTTACATTAAATAAATTATATGTAAACTAAAATGTACGTGGCTTTACTAATTTGATGTTCTATGCATATCTGTTCATACATTAAATATATATTTTATGGTGCAAAGAACCTTGCATATAGGCAGTAAATACATCTTTTTTATTACAAATATTTTATTACATTATTACAAACAGATACTATATTCACAAATATAAGAACCAGAACTTAGCATTGTATTTTCTTCAAAGTTTGTTACCATGGCCTGGGTGACTTGAGGCATGCGTGATGAATTTACTATTTGTGACCTTTGGCCTTGCTGGTGGAGTATATGGTGTTATAAAATACATATTTTCATTTATAATGTGTTTCAGTTCTAACAGTTACAGATATACATGGATTAAATAAAACGTGTACATAATGTAGATGGATCGACTGACATTATTTCAATATAGATTGATACGTATTACATTTCGTTGTACAAGATCGGCAAGCTGACGGTGGGCGATAATATGGAACCCGCGGACACAAGCGCGGTCAACTGTGCTCGTCTAAAAGCTTATATGCAATATCAACCACAGGCAAGACCCAAGAAGATTATAGTTAAATAGTTGTTGTTGCCTAGTCAACGCAAGGCACGATTTAAACAACCCCTTTTCGCTCTGTTGTCCGAGCGGCCTTGGTCCAACATCTCTATTCATGAGATTTAGTGTCTGACCGATTGCAATTAACTCACTGACACGGGTATTGACCAGTATTAACCACTTTCTGTTGACCCAGAAAAACGTACTCGAGTCAGCCGGAAATAAAACCCAATTAGGTCATGCCGAGTTAGGAAAATAAGATAGAAAACAAATTGTTTTGGTTTCACAAAAATCCAGGAGATTGGTTCTCCTTTCCAGGAGATCGGGGGATTTTATGGATTTCTAGGAGTCCCCCGGCGAATGCAGGAGACTTAACATGTATGCACTACGCTACACTACACTACGCTACGCGACGCGACGCGACGCGACGCGACGCGACGCGACGCGACACGACACTACCCGACGCGACGCGACGCGACGCGACGCTACACTACACTACACTACACTACACTACACGACACGACACTACACTACAGTACACTACACGACACGACACGACACTACACTACACTATACTAGGCTATACTAGGCTACGCTACGCTACCCAACACTACACTACACTACACTTCACCACACGACACTACACTACATTACACTACACTACACTACACTACACTGCACTACACTACACTACACTACACTACACTACCCTACACTACACTACACTACACTACACTAGACCACACAACACTACACTACAGTACATTACACTCCACTACACTACCCTACACTACACTACACTACACTACCCTACAGTACACTACACTACAGTACACTACAGTATACTACCCTACACTACGCTACGTTACGCAAGGCAATACTACGCTACGCAACGCAACACAACACAACGTAACGCTACGCTACACTACACTACAGTAACTGCCCTACCCTACACTACGCTACGCTACGCTACGCAACACCACGCAACGCTACACTATACTACAGTACACTACACTACACTACGTTACACTGCACTACACTACACTACACTACAATACACTACACTACACTACACTACACTACACTAACAATGCAACACCACATATCACTACATTACACTGTACCAGACCATACCACACGACACGACACGACACGACACGACACGACACGACACCACACCACACCACACCACACCACACCACACCACACCACACCACACCACACCACACCACACCACACCACACCACACCACACCACACCACACCACACCACACCACACCACACCACACCACACCACACCACACCACACCACACCACACCACACCACACCATACCACACCATACCATATAAAACACACATTACACCACACCACACCACACCACACCACACCACACCACACCACACCACACCACACCACACCACACCACACCACACCACACCACACCACACCACACCACACCACACCACACCACACCACACCATACCACACCATACCATATAAAACACACATTACACCACACCACACCACACCACACCACACCACACCACACCACACCACACCACACCACACCACACCACACCACACCACACCACACCACACCACACCACACCACACCACACCACACCACACCACACCACACCACACCACACCACACCACACCACACCACACCACACCACACCACACCACACCACACCACACCACACCACACCACACCACACCACACCACACCACACCACACCACACCACACCACACAACACCACACCACACCACACCATACCACACCATACCATATAAAACACACATTACACCACACCACACCACACCACACCACACCACACCACACCACACCACACCACACCACACCACACCACACCACACCACACCACACCACACCACACCACACCACACCACACCACACCACACCACACCACACCACACCATACCACACCATACCATATAAAACACACATTACACCACACCACACCACACCACACCACACCACACCACACCACACCACACCACACCACACCACACCACACCACACCACACCACACCACACCACACCACACCACACCACACCACACCACACCACACCACACCACACCACACCACACCACACCACACAACACCACACCACACCACACCACACCACACCACACCACACCACACCACACCACACCATACAACATCACACCACACTATTCACATTAATACACATTAATTTTGCCCTCAACTCCGCAGCATTGCATTGTTCTTTATTACGCACTGCACAAACTTGTATCTACAACGTCATGCTTCGCATTGCTTTCTACATCACTTCTTTATTATTGTCCTACATCACTGGTTCTCAAATTGGGGGTCGTGCCCCCCTCGGGGGGCCTTTTGGCAATGTCAGGGGCCATGGGCCTCGTAAAAAGAATTTGTGTACCATTAAAACTTGCCATTACTCGCGCTTGATATTCACAAAACTCGCAAATCAAACCGTTATACCGGTGCAATGTCGAGAAACCTCACACTATCGGAGAGAGGTTGATAGCCCCGTGTGCCAAGGCCACGGTCGAACTTGTTCTGGGGGAGAAGAGTGCTCAACGACTTGGCGTAATATCTCTTTCCATTGATACTGTCCGCCGCCGAATATGTGAGCTTTCTTTGGATATCAACGAACAGGTTATAGAATGCCCTGTCTACTATTATTTCCCTTGGTCGCATCTGCCTGTTCCGTTCGTAGACTCGGTATTCTAATGTGGGCACGTATTCCAATGTTCTTCCTCTGCGTTGATTTCCTAGACAATTTAGACATCGACCTACTCAGTTCAGCCAATGCGTCACCGTCTAATAGAAATCAGATACTCACAGAGGAAAATTCTAATTACTCAATCACCGCAGAAAACTTTCCATTGTTCGTTTCAAGAACTTTAATACAGACACCACGATACAGATCAGTACAATCAATATTGTTCCTGCGTGGGGACCAGACGTGGTGTTATATGGTTCTCGCGTGCAAGTCCTCTGGAAGTTCTCTCCCAATCGCGCATTATTCTTTCCTTAAATACTGGCTACTCCCCTCTCTTCCTGGTGACTGGCCATTCCCGTCGGTCATCTTCTGCATTTATTAATATAGCGCTACAGTCGGGGTCGCTACCTGGCTACCATATCTGCTAACTGACGCATCTCCCAACAACCAACTCTGGAGATGTCCTGAGCTAAACCAAGAGGAACTTCCTGTATCTCAGATCAATTTATAAGAACCAAGCTACTAGACTAAAGCAGGTCTAAGGATATACTTATTAAATTTAACTTATTTTATAATAATTAATATATTTCATGGATAAGTAATTACTAGGAATTTATGCAAATCTTAATTCCGTACAAGGTGATCAATGAAATCAAAAGGGCTGGTTTGTTAAGCTTCCAACTTGATGAATTGACAGATCGGTTCACAATGGAGACCTGAAGGAAGAACTCTTGTGTTGTGATGACCTCGAGTTAACATCCAAAGGGGAAGATGGACAAAGTGACTGATTTCTTTGAATCCGAAGGCCTTGACTGGAACAACCTCTGCGGGGCCCCTGCAATGCTTGGATCTCGATGAAACTATGTGAAAGCAAGTGCCCTCAACTCATGCCTGTTCAAGAAACATTGTCAGGACATGGACTCTATCCATCAAACTCTTCTGTTTTATACACAAGTCCGCTGGATCTCCAAAGGCAATGTTGTCCAAAGTCTGTTTGCCCTCAGAGAAGAAATCAAGCTATTTCTCAGTATCCAGAACAAAGTGGATCTTCTTTCAGCCTGGGCAGAAGATGGATGGGAACTACAACTAGCGTAACTCATCGACATCTTTTGACAGTTCAACAATCTGAACGTTGAACGTCAGGGGAAAAAAACCTTGATCACTGATTTTGTTGAAAAAATCAAAGCTTTCGTGCGCAAGCTGAATAATTGGAGGCGCAAGATTGGCTTAGACAACTTCGCAATGTTGAAACAGTATCAGAAGTCGCCGAAGACTGTGATGAAACAAAACAGAGTTTGATTATTGAGCATCTGAAAGCACTGGAATTGGAATTCACAAGATACATCCCGGGTATATATATTCAAACAAATCGGTTGTTGAGGAATCCATTCACGACGCCAATCACATACCAGATGACACCGATGGTGCATAAACAGCGCTTCTTGGTCTCCAGGAAGATTCTGGTGCCAAGATGAAGTTCGAATCTGAAACTGTCACAGTGTTTTGGTCACCCATGGAAGGTACCTACCCTAACTTGCGTCACATGCTACCATTCGCTTCAACCTACCGCTCTGAGGCTGCGTTCTCTGATCTCGTACACATTAAGACAACATGTCACAACAAGCTAAAGGTGGAGCATCTTCT
Organism: Escarpia spicata; assembly: GCA_963995525.1. Classification (NCBI taxonomy): domain Eukaryota; kingdom Metazoa; phylum Annelida; class Polychaeta; order Sabellida; family Siboglinidae; genus Escarpia; species Escarpia spicata. The sequence goes on from OZ023209.1 coordinate 29,051,848, forward strand.
CCGGTGTGCACGAAACGACACCCAGAATTAATAAGCTTGGCAATGCTTTGCAGCATCATCTATGCCTTTGAAGATTTAACCGACCAACACGGACAGTGTGTAACGTCAGTAAGATAAGACTTAATTGTTCGTGTTTTACGGCGTTACGTATCTGATTAAACGAATCAAAACACACGTTTCTTTAATAACTTTAAGTAGCATCAGAAAGTTAAATAATTCACAATCATGAAGCTTGTTGGTGTTATACAGCGTCATCTATTGATTGAATGGACTAAAGCGGATATATCTTAATGTTATGTTATGTTATGTTATGTTATATTATGTTATGTTATGTTATGTTATGTTATGTTATGTTATGTTATGTTATGTTATGTTATGTTGTTATGTTATGTTATGTTATTACCCGTTACGCCCTCTGGCGTTTAGGGCAGCGACGAAGTGCCTCCACCTCTGTCTGTCTCCGGCCATTCGCTGTAAGGTGCCCAAGCTGTGATTTATTTCTCTTAGCTCCGCCTCCATTATTCTCCTCCACGTTGTCTTTGGGCACCCACGTTTCCGCTTCCCTTCTGGCGTCCACCAGACAGATTTTTTTTTCTGATGGCGTCTGCGACTATAAATAATTCACTATCATGAATCTTCTTGGTGTTATGCAGCGTCACCTATTTGACTGAATGAACTAAAACCGACTTTTTTGTGTGAAGTGTCAGAAAGATACGAATATAAATAATTCACAATTACGAAGTTTGTTGGTGGTATACAGCGTCACCTATTTGATTAATAGCAGTATGTTGTAAATATTACTTCAAATAAAGGTGTATTCATTTCTAAGTGGCTTTTAGACTATAGAGTAAAATTGGTTATTTTAGATTTATTGTGGTTGGTGAAGGACCGTTGTGATGATTGTCTGAGAAAAAGGGGTTGTAGTGCAAACAAGTCTGCCCTACACCGACATGCAATGTTCAGTATTACGTTGTTTTGGCGGTCCTTGTAGAAACAGTGGTGCCCTCTGTCGGAGAACGGTGCGTTAGTTCGCGAACATTAATATATAGGCCTAAAGCGCGATCAATAAAATGTAAGAATTTTCCACGAAGAAGGCAAATGAACAATTGTGACTTAAGTGTAACTCGTGTGTGTGTGTGTGTGTGCGTGTGCGTGTGCGTGTGCGTGTGCGTGTGTGCGTGCGTGCGTGCGTGCGTGCGTATAACTGTATGCTTGTATATGTCTATTTATCTGTCTCTCTGTCTCTCTGTATGCATACATGTATGTATGTATGTCTATCTGTCTGTCTGTTTGTCTGTCTGTCTGTCTGTCTGTCTGTCTGTCTGTCTGTCTGTCTGTCTGTATGTTTGTATGTATGTATGTATGTATGTATGTATGTTAGCTGTATGTCTGTCAGTCTGTCTGTCTGTCTGTCTGTCTGTCTGTCTGTCTGTCTGTCTGTCTGTCTGTCTGTCTGTCTGTCTGTCTGTCTGGTGGTCTGTATGTCTGTATGTCTGTATGTATGTATGTCTGTATGTCTGTATGTCTGTATGTCTGTATGTATGTATGTATGTATGCATGTATGTCAGCTGTATGTATATCTGTCGGTCGGTCGGTCGGTCGGTCGGTCGGTCGGTCGGTCGGTCGGTCGGTCGGCCTCTCTGTCTGTCTGTCTGTCTGTCTGTCTATCTGTTGGTCTGTATGTCTGTATGTATGTATGTAGGTATGTATGTCAGTTGTATGTCTGTCTGTCTGTCTGTGTGTGTCTGCCTGTCTGTCTGTCGGTCTGTCGGTCTGTCGGTCTGTCGGTCTGTCTGTCTGTCTGTCTGTCTGTCTGTCTGTCTGTCGGTCGGTCGGTCGGTCGGTCGGTCGGTCGGTCGGTCGGTCGGCCTGTCTGTCTGTCTGTCTGTCTGTCTGTCTGTCTGTCTGGTGGTCTGTGTGTCTGTATGTATGTATGTCTGTATGTATGTATGTATGTATGTATGTATGCATGTATGTCAGCTGTATGTATATATGTCGGTCTGTCGGTCGGTCGGTCGGTCGGTCGGTCGGTCGGTCGGTCGGTCGGTCGGTCGGTCGGTCGGTCGGTCGGTCGGTCGGTCGGTCGGTCGGTCGGTCGGTCGGTCGGTCGGTCGGTCGGTCGGTCTCTCTGTCTGTCTGTCTGTATGTCTGTCTATCTGTTGGTCTGTATGTATGTATGTATGTAGGTATGTATGTCAGTTGTATGTCTGTCTGTCTGTCTGTGTGTGTGTGTGTGTGTGTGTGTGTGTGTCTGCCTGTCTGTCGGTCGGTCGGTCGGTCGGCCGGCCTGTCTGTCTGTCTGTCTGTCTGTCTGTCTGTCTGTCTGTCTGTATGCATGTTTGTATGTATGTATGTATGTATGTTTGTATGTCTAGTTGTACATATGTCTGTTTGTCTGTTTATCTATCTATATATATCTGGCTGTCTGTATATCTACCTTGATGTGTGTACTGTAGATATCAAATAATCAAAGGTGTATGTTAGCGACGGATGCTGTCGCTGTGGATCTAACAGGAGGTTTAAGTAGGAAGACGAGTATTGTTGCTGGCACTAACGAATGTGACGGCCGCGGTGGCGGCGACGGCGACGGGTAGGTATGGCCACACAGACGCAGCAGCAGATTCTACGTCTCCATTGATGTCTTCGCTGGCACAGACCGGCTGATCGGTGGCGGCTTTGGACTTACGCGCACACACAGGTGTAGGTGAAGTGAGCAGCTTGTTACGGTGCAAGGAGACAACAGATAATGGGCTACCTAGTTCAACTCCACCATACTTATTTCACGTAACCTGATTACTACCGTTAATCAATACCTAATTTATTACGAGAGATTGTAGCCAAAGTCATTTGACATCTCGCTACTGTGACACATAGGTACGTTGTTCCTCGTTATTTGCTATTTGAAGCCACTTTGCACGTCTTCGTAGGAGCAGGAATTGATGTTCAAGGAAACGCATTCCCCACCTTGTAAGGGTGTCATCGCTATTCTCCAAATGCTCTATGATACCGTAGTAAAGTTCTAGAAAAATTAAAATGGTATATTGACATCTATAATATTAAGCAGTGATGCATCTGTCCGTAGGGTCAAGCATGAATGAAACGTAACTTCTTTTTTCTTTCGAAATAGCCCTTTCATCAAGGGTTCTTAGTGGTTTTTATGGAAAATCGCAACGTAATACGTAAACGTCATAACCAACGACAGTCTGTAAATGCGCGCCCTGGAGACTGTCATAACAACCGTTCGTAAACATGGAGTGGGAAACCGTCTTCTCCGAGTGCGTAGACTAGAACGGTTTCTACTACCTGCCAGTTTATGTTGCATTGTTATTTGATATTTAGTGGATATCACATCAGATACGGCTTTAGTTAGATTGGTAGCAAACTAAATCAATTGCGCCTTGCCATAGAGGTGGCATCCGCGTGTTGCGAAATGTTTTACCTTTTTTAAACTGGTAAGTATTTCAATAGAACACATTTTCTAACAAGTTGCATCGACGACATTTCTTGAAATAACTGGTACCGATTTAGAATATTGATTCCATGCACAAAGAGTATCGATAGATTTGTGTGAAAACAACACATTCGATTTACGCTTAGAAATGTTTCATACATAACATATATCTTACCAACCTCACGATTAAGTTTATTTGAAAAAAGAAACATTCTTTTTCGTTGTTTTTACACTAACACATGTACACACAAGCAGGTACCGCGTCTCGCCCGAAATCACGCAACATGTTAATGTGGTGACATTTACCGTGCAGCGATATAGTGATGCTCCTCAATGTCGCCGGACGTGATACGAAGAAACCGTTTTAATAAAAAACCTGGACAAACGTTTCCAAAAAGAGAGATGTCGGCTGTAGCCCCATGCATATATGCATGAATGCATACGTACATACATACATAAATACATACATACATACATACATACATACATACATACATACACACATACACATACACATACACATACACATACACATACACATACACATACACACACACACACATACACGCACACATACACGCACACATACACACATACATACATACATACACACGCATACACGCGCATATACGCGCACACCCGCGTATACACGCGCACACACGCGCACACACGTACACACACGCACACACACGCACACACACGCACACACACGCACACACACGCACACACACGCACACACACGCACACACACGCACACGCACGCACACGCACGCACACGCACGCACACGCACACACACGCACGCACACGCACGCAAACGCACGCAAACGCACGCACACGCACGCACACGCACGCACACGCACGCACACGCACGCACACGCACGCACACGCACGCACACGCACGCACACGCACGCACACGCACGCAAGCACACGTACGCACACGCACGCACACGCACGCACACGCACGCACACGCACGCACACGCACATGCACACGTACGCACACGCACGCACACGCACGCACACGCAAACAAACGCACACACACGCACACACACGCACACACACACGCACACGCACGCACACGCACGCACACGCACGCACACGCAAACAAACGCACACACACGCACACACGCACACACACGCACGCACACGCGCACACGCGCACACGCGCACACGCGCACACGCGCATACACGCGCATACACGCGCATACATGCATACATGCATACATGCATACATGCATACATGCATACATTCATACATGCATACATGCATACATACATACACACATACACACATACACACATGCATACATACATGCATGCATACATACATACATACATACATACATACATACATACATACATACATAGGTCATTATCTAATTGCGATACATTTAGTGTCCCGATAAGATGTAGCAAATTTCCCTTATAATTGTGATAAAAATGGTGTATATTTAAAAAATATAATATGGGTGAACAGAAGAATAAACATGACAAAAAAAACCTTTCATGCTAGAATAAGAGAAATCACAGGGAAAAGAACATGCTCAGCTACAGGTTGCCTGAAATCTAAAGAAGGAAACATAATAATGGACAAAGACAAAATACTCGAGAGATGGTCAGAATATATTGGTGAACTGTACGATGATGAAAGGGGTGAAAGACCATCAATTAAGAAGAACTTTGATGGTCCTCCCATATTGAAGGACGAGGTTCGAAAAGCAATCAGATCAATGAAAAAGGGAAAAGCTGCTGGACCAGATAATATTACCATTGAAATGATTGTGTGTTTAGAGGAATTTGGTATTGATATAGTAACAGACTTCTTGAACAAAATATATGACAGCGGACGAATCCCAACTGATTTATCCAGATCCATTTTTGTAGCAATACCAAAGAAACCAGGTGCGATTGAATGTGAACTACACCGTACAATTAGTCTCATGCGTCACTTCACCAAGATGTTGCTTAAAATTATTATGACCAGAATGAGAAACAAAATAAAGCCTGAAATTGCTGAAGAACAATGTGGATTTGTAGAAGATAAAGGTACAAGTAATGCAATATACATCCTACGAACACTGATTGAGAGAGCACTGGAAGTGCAGAAAGATCTGTTTGTATGTTTTATTGATTACACAAAGGCATTTGACAGAGTTCGTCATGAAGAAAACATATCAATTCTGGAGCGTTTGAACATTGATGGGAAAGATCTGAGAGTTGTGAGAAATCTGTACTGGGAACAAACAGCAGAAATACGAATAGAAAATGACATCAGTAAATTTCAAGAAATAAAACGTGGTGTAAGACAAGGGTGTGTCCTATCACCCGATCTTTTTCACTATACAGTGAGAGTATCTTACGCACATTAGATGATATGCCAGGCATTCAATTAGGGGGATACAACATGAATTATTTACAATATGCAGACGACACGGTATTGATTGCTGAGAACAAAATAGATCTACAACAGATGCTAGATACAGTAATAAGGTAAAGTGAGAAAAAAGGTCTGTCCCTGAACAAAAAGAAAACAGAAATCATGGTAATCTCAAAGAAAAATTACACTCCAACTTGCAACATGGTAGCATATGGCACTGTTTTGAAGCAAGTCCGAACGTTTAACTACCTGGGATCACTAATAACATCCGACGGTCGATGCAACGATGAGATAAAGAGAAGAATTGCTCAAGCCAAAACAGCTTTTCACCGCATGAAAAACATTTTAACAAATAAAAATATATCAATTGGAGTGAGAAAACATGTACTGCAATGCTACATAGAGCCCATATGCTATATGGATGTGAATCCTGGACAATAACAAAAAGTTCACAAAAAACCATAGAAGCCACTGAAATGTGGTTCTTAAGAAGAATGCTGCGAGTGCCATGGACTGCAAAGCAAAGCAATGAAGTCATCCTTAAGACAGCCAAATCAAAAAGAAAGATCATCAACAAAGTTAGAACACAACAAGCTCGATTTATAGGCCATGTCATGAGAAAGAAAAAAAGTTAGAACAAATAGTAACAACAGGAAAGATAGAAGGAAAAAGATCCAGAGGACGCCAGAGAATAAAAAATAATAGATAGTCTGTCAACATGGTGTGGAAGGAGCACAACAGAACTGCTGCAAACTACACACGACCGTGCGGTTTGGAGGGCCATGATCGCCAACGCCTGTGACAGACATGGCACATAGAAGAAAAAGAACTTGGGTTAGTATCATCTCTATACTTCAGCAAAGACAGAAACTAAATATTTCAGGTGGATTTATAAGATATATTATGCTTTGTTTTAAGATATTTTCACGTCTTCCTCAAGTAATTTGTATGTTGTTTAAGTAAAAATACGTTTACGCGCAATAGTTGCCAATGTATCTTCTTCAGTTCAGCAGATCTCTGCGAGACGTAGCTGCCCAGATGAACTCACGATACGCTGCTCTGTCTGCCGTTCGTCTCCCTGCTCTCACGATGTCGTCTTCCAACCAGTCGCTGATGTCCTGCTCCCATCTTCTCCTTGGTCTTCCCCTTCCTCTCTTTCCCTCCACTTTGCCTTCTAGGACTGTTTTCTCTAAGGAATTATGTATTTTGATGTGGCCAAAATAACTCAGTTTTAGTCCTTTTATTCTATTCACTAGTTGACAGTTCTTTATGTCTAATTTTTAAAGGATCTCTGCATTGGTTGTTCTTGTTATCCATGGGACTCTTAAGACTTTTCTGTAACATTTCATCTGAAACGCTTGTATTCTTCTCATGTCTTCTTTGTTCAGTGTCCACGTTTCGCTCCCGTATAGAGCTGTTGGGAAAACGCAAGTTTGTTAAATTCCTATCTTTGTTGGTATGTTTTGTCCTTTCCATACATTTTTCAGATTATTTAGTTTCTGCGTTGCTATGGCTATTCTTCTTCTGATCTCTGATGATGTCTTGCCGTCTCCTTGTAGTCTTGTAGTGGTTCACATTTTCAACTTGCTCCCCGTTGATTGCAATTTCTGTTTTTTTAATGCATTTGTCAGTGTCCATGATCTTTGTTTTCTTCACATTAAGTAACAAGCCCTTTTTCTCACTGTGTTCTTTTATAGACATGATTAGGTTTGTTAGGCCGATTGTTGTAATGGACAGGAGTGCGGTATCGTCTGCGTATCGTAGGTCTCTGATTCTATGTCCATGAATATTCACTTCATCGTATCTTGTACATCTGTCATCTAATTCTACATCTCTCACTATGTCTTCTGTGTAGAGATTGAATAGGTATGGAGATAAAATACACCCTTGTCTTACTCCTTTTTCCACTGTAAAATTTCTGTAATTGTGTTTTCCAGCCTGACTACTGCTTGTTGGTTGCTATAAAGTGATTTCAAGAGGGCGATTATCTTTGGGTGGAAGTTCATGTCGCTGAGCGTTTTCCACATCATCTGATGATTCACACAGTCGAAAGTCTTGGAATAGTCGATGAAGCATATTCTTAGATCATTATTTATCTCTCTGAAATTCTTAATCAAAATTCGTAGATTGAATATGTGGTCCCTTGTGCCTCTGTTTTTTTCTGAAGCCTGCCTGTGTACTGATCACTTCCATTTCCATTTTATCTTGCATTCTTTTTATTATGATTTTCAGCAATATTTTGCTTGCATGGCTAATGAGTGATAGGGTTCTGTAGTTGGAGCATAGCTTTAGGTATATTGATTTCTTCCAGTCGTCTGGTCAGTTTCCACTTAAGTTTCATCTCTGCCATCAGTAGTTCATGATCAGATCCACAGTCTGCTCCTGGTAGTGTTCTTGCACCTCTTATTGCTGATATCCATCTCTTTTGTATCATGAAGTAGTCTATCTGATTTCTAGTCTTTCCATCTGGCGATGTCCACGTGTAGGTTCTTCTAGGGTGATTTGAGAAATTGGTATTTAAATTGGTTATTAGCGATGGCGAACTCAACAAGTCGTTCTCCCCTTTCGTTTCTCTCTCCTAATTCAAATTTCCCGATTGTTCCTCGTTCTATATCATCTTGTGTTTGTCCAACTTTGGCGTTAAAATCACCTATGACAATGGTGATGTCCGATTTCTTGGATTCGTCTAATTAACCTTGCAAATTAGTATAAAAAGCTTCTATTTCTTCCTCTTCTGCTGTTGGTGTCGGCGCATAGACTTGTATTATTTTGATATTCTTCATTTTTCCTTGTAACCTTATGCTCAGAATTCTGTCATTTACTGGTTTGTATCCAAGTACTGTATTTGCTATTTGTTTACTCA
>OZ023209.1:29065539-29079178 GCA_963995525.1 Escarpia spicata
TTTAGTGGATTGGGGTTTGTACAAAACCGAGGAGCTGTTGTATATCATATTGTAGTCAAGGTTCGTAACAAATGTGAGGTTGTCGTGATATCGTATTTTATTGACGTCCGTGATAAATTGATGTAACGTGGCATAATGTCAAGACTACCAGGGAGTCATTACTGGATGTAAGACATATCGTGTTTTTTTGGTTCGGCGTGCCGGAGATATGGGAGTATGTTTTTATGTCAAAGCTATATCGTATTTTAATGGTTCGGTGTTCGTGCCAAGGAAGAAGTTGTTGCCATGTCTACGGCATATCGTATTGTATTGATTCGAGGTGCTTTATAAATGTGAGACACTTAATTGCTGTGTCTAAGGTATATCTTGTTTTAGTGTTTGAGGTGTAAATAAGAAGCTGTGCACAAATAAGAGGCTCTTGTAGTGTATTAGCGTGCATAGCTATATACAAATGTGCTTATTACGCGTACATTCGCGCATTTTGTTTGTGCGCCCGTGTGTCCCAGCGGCGTATCCAAGGGGAGGCTATTGGTCCAAGGCCCCCTTAATTAGAAAAGTGTTCATATTTTTCATATATTGTTGTGCCAACATCTTAACATGGACAGAAAATGGGTGATTAAAAGATAGGACTGCTCATACCGCTTTACACTAATCATTCCCTGCCAGACTTGTTCAATCGAACATCGTCTCAGCGTCTGTGGGAACTGCACAGCCTCGCTGCAGTAACTGCGCGAAAAATATTCGTACACAAATATCCTCCATATTTATAGGCTGGTAATCATTTAAATAGCTGCGTGAACTGAACCAACGCGGAATCAACGAACGTTTCCCAGGTTCGAAGCGGCAGCAAGTGGACTGGAACCCGGAGTCTCATGACTGAGAGTCAGATGCACTAACACTACGCCACTCCACACAATAAGCTCGCCACTGACCTGCCTGTATTAAAAGTGATCATACCATTACGTACATCATGCTTTGTACAAGATAATAATGCGCTGATTCCTAGAGAAAATGCAACGTGTTCTTTTAGCAGAAAGCGCGATTACTTGTGGTGGTGGAATGCTGACGCAGTGCGGTCGCAGATCTGGCGTTAACGATGGACGTGCAACATGCTGGCTCATCGCACCACTCTCACCTGACAAAACAAACAAATTGACGACAGAGGCTTTCGGAGAGCCTCGAGGTTGGTATTTTGGCGAGCCTCGAGGAGGGGTGCAATTTTATGATTCTGGAGAGCTTCAAGGATGGCAATTAGCGAGCTTCAAGGGGAGTGAAAATTGGAGGTATTTGGTCCCCTTAGACTACCCTTTCTGAATCCTTCCCTGGTGATGAAGATCATTGATAGAGAACCCGAACAAAATCAAAGGAAATATATTTGCAAAACATGTTCTCATTATATTGACTTCCCATATTCAATAAATAAGGAGTTTTTGGATTTTTGAAAGAATACTGCCCGTTTTAATACGGATCAAAACGTGATAAACCACAATAAATCACGCATTTTTCTGGTGTCTATCAGATAGCTGTAGAATCAAAAGACAAACTTACAGCGATCGAATAAAACGTTTTGTTGGTGCTAGGCTGTTTCCCAACAAACATATCTTATTCAGTTTGATACAAGATTACTTTGTAGTTTGATCGATTGTTGAACTCGAACAGTACATGAATGCTTTGTACAGGTTAACAAATGCGAAATATTATACAGATTGTATGGCATTTCGTGTGATATTTCAAATACAGAGTTTAGCCAAACAGTTGTAGCAAGTTTGTCTGCAGCTATGCGTATGTCTGTAAGTAGGAGTGTGCTACTCCAGATGGCTGTAACCGGAGGACATGACAAGGAAAGGCGGAATTGGGTAGAATCAATAGGTGTCATCATCTTCTTATTCTTCGTCTTCACACTCGTCCCTTGTGGGGTAAAGGGGCGCATTATTCGGCAATATAAGTTGCCAGTTGTACAGATGCACGACAAAATCATATCCGAGCAATGCAACTTACGCGCAGCATAAACGTTCGCACAATTCAATTCCCGCATAGTTACGCAGGAAACCGTCATCACGGAAAGTGACCTTCTGCCGCATTGACGACGCTAATTCCCTCGGAGAACACAAGCGTCGTATTGCGACAGTTTCACGTTTCTTGTGCACACACAGTAAATGCACCCGACATAATTAGCGTAGTGTACTCCGTGTTATGTGAAACTGATACCATCGTTTGATGTTACACAACTCCTCCGCTAGTCATTGCAATGTTTCTTGCAACAATTGTGAGTAGGGGCGTAAACATAATTCAATCACCAGTACACCGCCTGACACAGACAGGTGCGAGATAGCCGCTGGATGTTGACTGTTCCATAGGGCATCGGAAGATGAGACCAGGGATAAACCACACAAATAGCGAAGTAGAGTGTCTATAGAAACATATACCGTAGGCGCCGGAACCTGGGGCTTGGGGGCTGAGCACTCCAGTACTGTTGGTGAAGGACTGCAGATAGGATTAGCTCCCCAATACATAAGGAAGGGTGCATTTTTATGTGTCACGTGATGTTTTGATGAGCCTGAATGTGTGTTGGGGCGAGACTCAAAGGGGAGTGAAACAGGAGGTTTTCGGAGAGCCACAAGATGGCGTTTTGGCGAGCCTCGGGGTGCAAATTGATGAATTAGGAGAAACTGAAGGTGTGGTTTTGGCGAACCTCAACAGGGTGCAATTGGAGGTTTTTGGTGAGCTTCAACAATTTAGAACGTCCTAGCGAAACATATGCAACACCACCTACTCATACATACAGTACATGTAGACAATGCATCAGTCCAACCCACTGCTTTCACAAGTAGCGAGTACGGCCAAGACAGATAAAATAAAGTTATCAAGACGCAATGCTAGAGCGGTGCTCTTGAATCAACCTGACGATGCTTAACATGGATATATCCACCGTTGCGCAAGTCACTGATGTCTCGCGAGACAGAAGATTACGAAGGAAAACGAGTAAGATTTGATACGCGGATGCCGAGGCAATGTGGAATGTGTATGTGACAAACTATATCCACCAGTAGCCTTTCGACTGTCCTCATAACAATAGTGGAAAGTCATTAATTTGTCAACGTCGACTTATCGTAACAAAATGGAGCCGCTTCTGCGCACGCAGTAGTTGGGTTACGGGCAACACTTAAAAGATAAAGAGCAGTTACATGTTCGATCTCCGTAAACCTGAAAGTAGTTCAAAGCAAACCAATATGATGAATGTTGAGAGTTTCGTATGTGCATTTACCAAGACGCCAAACGATGCATTTATTGCGGTTACATTACGCTAGACTAAAAGTACGAGAAGTACTCATTAGAGAGATGCTGTTTGCAGACGATGCTGTAGTTATCGCACACACTCAGCAGCAGCTCCAGAACCTAATGAATTGCTTCTCACACACTTGCAAAGACATCGGTCTTACCATAGGTCTGAAAAAAGACAAAATGTTGGGTCAGAACGTGGAGACGCCTCCAATCTTTACCAGTTCTCTTACCTGTGGTCTACTATCAGCGATAGCCTCTCCCTGGACACCGAAATCAACAGACATATAGGGAAAACTGCATCCACTCTTGCTCGTCATAACACACGTGTCTAGGAGAAGTCAAAAGTCACAGTAAAAAAAAACGCTATGTACAACGCCTGCGTCATCAGTGCACTGCTGTATGGCAGTGAGACATGGGTAACATACGCCAAACAAAGAGGAAGCTCAACACCTTCCATCTACGATGTCTGCGGCGAATCTTGGGGATCTCTTGGAGAGACAAGTAATCAACACCGAGGTCCTTTCTCGTGCTGGCCTCCCCATCATGTACACGCTGCTCGGACAACGCAGGTTACGCTGGCTTGGTCACGTACGGAGGATGCAAGATGACCGCATCCCCAATCAAAGACATTCTCTACAGCGAACTGTCTTCCGAGAGGAGGACTGTTGGACGGCCCCAGTTGCGCTACAAGGATGTCTGTAAGCGTGACATGAAGTCCTGGGAGGAGATGGCCGCTGATCGTACCAGGGGAAGAGGTGTTAGGGCAGGCGATGAACAGCTGCGGAGCCTAGTTGCAGACAGGAGAGCTCGAAGGGAGCGCCAACCCTCTAGCCACCCAGAGACGACCTACAGGTGTGACCACTGTGGCAGGGACTGACACTCCCGCATCGGTCTCATCAGCCACGCTGTCCCAGACGCAACAACGCCAACTAGGGCGCATAATCCATGGTCGACTCCTGACCGACGGACGCCTACTGTTACGCTAGACTAGTATTAAGATAATTATAATAACACATTTATGAAATGCAAACGTAGCAAAGATTGCGCAGAACATGCGCAGCACATAACCTGACTTTTGAACATTGTTTAGTCACTTGTAATATTCATGGATTTAATACACTATGCAGAAAATTAAAGCAGATATGTCGCATAGGAAAGCTACATTCGTTAACAACCAGACCGGCGAACACGAGATCAAGCCTGACCAATCGATGACAGGCCATAAGATTGCATGACTAGAATTGCACACGTAAATGCTGTGATTTTTTGTCAGCTTTTACTGTGGTAATCACTGCTGTCGAAGAATGTGGGTCTGTGCCGCGGGGGAGTATACTGCCCCAAGCATTGCAGTATTTATATTTCATAGTGTGCGTACATAACATAACACAACGTAATGTCTAGACTAATCTGCATGAAATCGAGAAGTTACTCTGATTCCCGCTATATAGAATCGCGTACCACCGCAAGGACGAAAGCTGAACAGGAAGCTATGAGTAATTGTAATAGAAGAGAGCATATTGGATGTAAGAAGGTGGGCTCTCGCGAGTACGACAACAGATTTAGTTGCATTGCTTGCTGACTTTACAAATGCAGGAAATCTAACTATAACCGGATGCTCAATCAGCTGGAAAACTGAGAACCTATAATCATGAAACTGTGAACGAATGGTCTTCATGCAATAACTGCAGTATAGCAGAATGCTTTCATGAATAAGTCTAGATGGTGTTCGAATGAACGGGTCGCCATGTAATGAAGTTTACATTGCCTTGAGCCTCCCCAAATGGATTGACCGCTTGACAAAATTCTGTAGACATACACGCGAAGAAGAAGCATCCCCAATGATTGGATTCCTCGCTGTACTAGAGCATACTCCTGTCACCGTTCTTGCTGCATATGGCGATGGACTTTGATTGCAGTAAATGATATACACTTTACTCTATAGCTTCTAGCATGTGCACACTCAAACTGCACAATCAGAGCAATTTGCACATAACTATTCAGTAGTGGAGCGTTTCTCTTTACTAATTAGGTAGACGTTATTTAATGTAATCGTACCACTTCAATGCCAGTGGTCGGCTGCAGCAGCTGCTAAGATGTCCAAGCAATATGCCAAAAGTCGAGTACTACACGTAGACACTTTAAGTGTGTATTCTTCTAGGTGCCAAGTATCAATCGCCTCTTTGTATGTTCACTCGCGTCCTTGAAGCATTGGCCTTTAAATCTTATCGATTAACGATACATTAAACCAGAAAGGTAGTTATTTAGAGGTATTTTTTCAATGGACAAAATGACTGATCGGCCATTCTCCATTCTCCAGAAATTAAAGGAAATGGTCATATAGTTCAAAATACTATAAATCATCATGGGGCGGGAGTGGGGCGGGGGCAGCTGCCCTCAGAATATCTCGGGGGGGGGGGGGCAAACGTATGGTTCTGCCCCCCCATTAAATGTGAGCGTGAATGTTTGTTTTTTGTGGCGAGCGTCAATGGCGGGTAGGAATCTAAATTTTATGAGACGATTAATTTGTATTTTTTCGACTGTGAAAGGTTTGTGCAATTGGAGGGCAGACATATTTTTAGTGGTTCTCCAGTAGCCCCCTAATATATTAATTTCGTTCCCGAGCCTGTGGTTGTGTCACATATCAATTACGGCAACGCATTGTGATATGGTCAACCTGAGATGCATTTGCGAAAGTTGCAGATGGTGCAGAATTCTGCAGCACGTCTCGTTACTGGCACAAGGAGACGAGAATACGTGACGCCTTTTCTGTATCGCCTACACGGTTTGCCAGCGGATTAAATTCAAACGTATACTGCTGGTATATCGTGTTGTGCACCATCCCGGCTCTGCGTACATCTCATCGCTCTTGACATCTTACAACACGACCAGATCACTTCGATCGGCCGAATATGATCGGCTGACAGTTCCAAAATACCACATGGAACATTATGGCCGTCGTTCCTTGTCGGTGGCTGGCCCGATCCTATGAAATGCCCTGCCCCACGCAGTCACGCATGCAGACTGTGAGGCCACTTTCAAGTCACTCTTAAATACACACTTATTTTGGCAGGCCTTCAAGGAACTTTGCAGTCCGCACAAGTGACATTTTAGCAATGTGGACATTCGATATATGTATTCATAATGCATTTTATTTTTCATTAAATTATTCTATTTTTTAATTTATTTCATTCAAGCACATTGTGTATTTTAGGTATTTAATTGGTTAATTAATTTCTAGGCCGGCCACTGAATGATTGCATCGTTGGTGCATGTCCGATGATGCACAGTAACGTAAAACACAGCAAGTGTGATTAATCGAGGACGCTGCGCAGTATATCGTTTTATCAAGTCGATGAATCCGATCATAAATATCTTGTACGACTTACAGCGATCAGTAGGCAACAACGTTGACTGTGTTGGTCGAATGGTTAACATCAGTTAATGGCTCGGGTTGGGTATGCAGGTCTGCAGGTACCTGTCGAAACACAACCGTCTCAAAGTCAAAATAAATAGGTCAAGACAACAATAACCCGGTCATATGGCATAATTATCTCACAAGAAAATGTTTTCTCTTTTAAATATTTCGACTGCATCTCGCAGTCTTCATCGACAGAATGACGTTATTAGTCACGGATCCAGTGCGTCAAAAGGGTATTATTTTAGGATGGACCGGACACCGCTTCCTACACTTTGCAGGCCTCATTTTTGTTTTAATATGATGTGTCAGTATGAAGAATTAAGAGGCCAGTTCGGCCATCTTGATTGCGAACACACACAAATATTGGTTTGAACAGACATACCCATAAAATATTGGTGAACGTTTTCGGAATCGCTCATTTTTGCCAAATTTGTTTCAAAACTGCATCAAAAGTGAATCAACCTTACGGATGGCATGTATGTAAATGTAATTCGTACATGATCTATCGTATGGCGATGTCACAATTGAGCAAATATGACACTGAGGGGTCTACAAAATGTTAATGTTGGTATAAAATAACCAAAATATCGCAAATTGGGAAAATTTAGATGTATGTAAGTGTATTAATTTCTAAAAATATCTGACATGTAGATAACTTATTACATGGGATCATAAGGTGTGCTATGGCAATTATTGGGAAACACTGGGGGCAACCATGAGCAAAACATTGGTAGAAATGGTATGGTTAACCAAAGCGAATCATATCAAAATTATACCAATGCCAAAGACTGAATGATCCTTACATTTGTGAAATGTAAGGATGTTATTCAAAAGTACAATCCAATCCATCTTTTGCATAGTTTTGCATCCTTTGGCAGAACATGGAACATAACAGTTTTTCCATTGTCGGACACCTATCCTGGTATGTTGCAATCCGAAAAACTCCTTCCATGACCTGTTTATGGAGAGCAAGAAACCGCAAACTTTGATCGGGTATGGACCTTTCTTCCCAGAGTCACCAATAAAGCTTGATGTTGTTGAATCTTCGGTTGAATATTGTATCACAATCACGAAGAAACTTGGCCAGCAGTACTGTAACATAATATGTAATCAGGCTATGTATGAAATTGCCCTCGGACTTCAAAAGAAGAAACCAGACAAATCGAAAAAGTCGTCGCCGAACATAAGGTGTTTCTAGCCGGAACCAAGAACAATCTGATGTCTGGTAAGGACTATTACGACATGGTGAGATGCTATCCACAATATTGGAGTTGTACTGGGAAGCACTTGAATCATGGACCCTGGAAGAACCAGATGTCAATCTAGACGTGATTGCAGCGCTATTTGGAACTACTGAAAAGCTAGCAGATGCAGTAGCACACTAAGACACAACAGCTACATTCCAGGCCCACGTAGAGATGGCATCACTCGGGGACGATGTGGAATTGTTTCTGTCCGAGTTCGACAACACCTTTTGCACTTCTCCAACAGTCAAGTTGTGGCTTATGTACATCGACATGGTCCTCATTCTGAAAAGGTATGTGGCAGCAGAACGAACGGGATGCTGGGAGGTTCACTTCATTCAGGTAGGAAAAATGCTGCCATACTTGGTATGGCCATATTAAGTATGCGGCATGTATCCCACACTGCCTGGCCGCTATGAGGAATCTGCCACCAGACATAGATGAAGAATTCCAACGTAGACATTTTAATGTGCGTGTGACTAGCGGCAAGTTCAATGCAGTTTGGACTGACATGGCTTTGGAACAAACCTACAATCGTGAAGCGAAGACACAGCTGTTCAAGGTGTTACTCAAAAAGCATCTACCAGAGAGAAATATCTTAGAGCACTTCCAACGCTCACTGCAGTATCTGGGCAGACAAAGGCAATGACCCACGTTCAGGGGGGCACCAAACCGTCAACTAACACTAAAGCCAACAAAAACCGATCCGATGTGAACACGAAGAAAAGTCTACTGAAGCAATAGATGATTAATCCATTCAGCTGCTCCTCGCCAGATCTACTCAACATCGCAACTGGCGAGAAATGTTAGCCCCTGAATCTGCTTGAAGCTAAATCGAAAAGATTAGCAGCTAAATCGGAAGGATTAGCAGGGAAGAGCTGAGAAAAACCGAAGTTGAACCCGTTCACTTTCAGACGTTTGAGCAGAAAGGCAAACAGAAAGTAAAGTCTCAACAGACAAGAATATATCAAGAAATAAATGACGTCTTGGGGAGCTTATGGTTAATACAAGAGAAGGAAACGGACGCATTCGCAAATGAGTGGACAGAGTATCCTGCGTCACTCTTCGAACCAAATCTAGATGTGTCACTTGGCTATGCAACGAGGAAAGGAAACAAGGCAGATTACGTAGCTGTTATGAAGGACCAGCTCAAAGGACGACCATCTGCCTGCCATGGACGAAGATGTGCTGTGAAGTGTAGACGCTACGGCATTCATACACCGTAACCAAGACATCGAATGCAAAATGTTTACAGACATGCAAGGAAGGTATCTGAAGACGTTACTCTAATCAATCCCTGCACACTGCACCTGTGGCAGTATGGTTGGAGACAAGTACGACATTGAACCATCAAAGAGCTTGACGGTTGATGAACGAATCCGCCGACAACAAACTCAGCAATCAAGCCGTACTTATGAAGTCAAAGACAATTTGCCTATCCCACCACGGAAGGCATTTATTGCGAACCCCAACAACAAAGCAGCCCTGCAGAATTACCTCGCCGAATCCTATACAACACATCACGAAGCAATGCCTCAAGGCGTAAAACTGGTTCTTGGTGGGCGGTTCAAAGAAGCAGACACAGCTATAGTCATCACTACTGATGGACCAGTAGTGCTACTCCAACTGGCATGTGGAGATCCCGAAGAGGCAGATACTCGCATATTTGCCGATATCTCTTACTGTGTGACCCACTATGGGTACACGCGAGTATTTATGCAGGCTACAAACACAGACGTACTTATCTTGTCCATCTACTATAGAGTCCGCACACCAGGACTGCAAGAGTTGTGGGTGCTGAAGGGCTCGACTCATATTCCATGCCATACAATCGCAGGAATGTTAGTTGACAAGTTCAGTTTGTCAATTATATAGTAACTAATCATGCAGAGTAACTCAGTATCTCAAATCGCGACTTATATCAAGGTTGGCTCTTATATAACGCAGTATTCGTTCCTTAGAACTGCTCAAAGCGCTTTACACTTCATTCCTTGGCAAACCAGTTAGATCGAATACCATGTAGTCCTTTTGGAAGCATTTAGCCACGGTGCAACTACTGCGCGAAGACTACTCGTACACAAATATCCACCACTGCCTATAGCCAGGTACTTATTCACACTGTTTGAATGGATCAAAGTGGAGTGAACGAACTTACCCAATATTCGAAACGGCAACAAGTCGATTCGGACGTAGAATCTCTCGATTTAAAAATTGATCTCTAATCACGTCGCTATGTTCGACCTTCAGTTGGTCTGTATTTTACACATTTATTTTGTATTATTCCGGGGTTTTTTGCGGTAGCTAAGTAATACGTCTGATTCTTAAATACATATTCACAGAATTTGGTGGTTTGACGTATATAACTATCTTCTTCGGTGCAATCCGTGGGAAGGAATAACGCATGTGTAAGTAAACAACACAGACTGCAGTAGCAACTGGCCTTGGCATGGTGCTCGAATATATCACAGGTAGTACGAACGATTTGCAATTACTAATTAAAACTTCAATAAAACCATTGTAAGGTTAGCTGTTATAAAAGCAATCAACCGTTGCTAACACAACAAACGAAGTAGCTTGGCATAAACCAGGTAAATTATGTCGAATGCCATGGTTAAAGAACATCGTTTATGAACATCTGGTCAGCCAGTGCGCTGTGTGTTTGGCTCGTAGATTACGCAGTTTATATGGCCTGCAGAATGTACTAACGTGCACTCTCGGCAGCGCTGAAAACAGAACATGTCATAAAAATGTCGTCAATACCAAATAAAAGATAATGTGACCAGAAAGACACACTACTTATCAATGAAAGGGCATACGTGAACGTTTACCTTTACACACACGCGCACACGCGCACACGCGCACACGCGCACACGCGCACACTCGCACACACATTATATGAGATAAACATACATACTTGTTATGTATGTATGTATGTATATATATATCTTTATATATATATATATATATTCACCATAGAACAGTCCCAATTGTTTCCATGTACAGAAAAGTATAGGATATTAGTTCCACAAATACGAACGCCTCGCTATTAAGATCACTTTTGTCCAGTCCCAAAGATGAATAATAGCGAGTTTCCACGTATCTCTTCTATTCGCCACGGAAACTGCGCCTTGGTACTTTGCTGTCAGCGAAAAATTATAAAGAAAACTATGTGCTTTTATTAATTGAATGGTATCTGCAGAAGCAATAATTGTTATGTGATCACAATTTCAAGATGAACTACATATCTTTCTAAATCGGCGGAAACCCTCCGAATTATGACATGCTGGTCTCAAATTATATGGCATATGACCGCAAATTTATATGTGAAGTGTTTTACACTTGGAAGCCATACGTTTGTTTGATAACTAGTGTATTGTATATGGGGGTGGCAAGGTGTAGTGATCTCATCCTCTCGTCACCCACCAGTTTTGGGTGCCAAACCGTCATCTACCACCTATTCTTAGGCCATCTCCCATTTCCTGTGACACGCCGTCGGAATCGGGAGTACCGTTCAGATTCTTGGCAAGTTAACATGCTTTACACTGTCGAATCCTGATCATTGGTGAAAGAGTGTCATTGCCGTAAGCGCCACGCGACGCGTGCTAGTTTGACCACTCGCAGTAGTAATAGCGTGCCGGTGTGGTCATTAGCGTCATGCGTGAGTCCAACACGATGGCACCCATGCGAACTTATTGTTTCTACAGGTAAACAGCTCACGAACAGCACGCGGTGCGTCGAAGGCGATATTGTATGCAAACACGCCATGCTTTGGTTCTTTCTGTCTCTGTGTGTATGTTCGTGACTGTGTGTCTGTGAGTCTGTGAGTCTGTGAGTCTGTGAGTCTGTTAGTCTGTGAGTGAGTGAGTGGGTGAGTGGGTGAGCGAGTGTGTGTGTGTGTGTGTGTGTGTGTGTGTGTGTGTGTGTGTCCCTCTTTAATTAGTACCTTTATATCACTACTTCTCACTGTATGTGTGTGTCTGTGCACTTTCGCGTGCGTGCGTGCGTGCGTACGCGTTCCAATACCTGGAAAGGAAATATTTATATATTCTATTTCTTATACTTACGTAGGTTTACATTTTGGTATGACATGCTGCAAACATCGGTGCAGAAGCAAGAGTTGAAACATCACTGATTGCCTGGGTTATTCTAGGGATTGAGGTAATCACATTGCGTGGGAACACACACACACGTCTTAAATTCCTGTCTGTCATTCAAAGAACACGCTGTAGCGGGACACATCTTACTCTCGCTGTTGGATTTGTCTGACAGAAGCACGCGCCACGATGGGTTGCAACAGCAGCAAGTCGACGGAGACGGAAGGAGGCCAACTGCCCAACTCGACACACACAGAGAGCAAAGACGTAGCAACCAACGAAACGGCCAAGACAACCAACGTGTAAGTAGTATCTGGACATAATGCTACAACATCGTGTGGGTCAACAACGAATATGTTATATGTTGCGCACTGCAAACGCGCACGCATTAACTCACTCAAACACGCATATACATGTTCAATCAATCACTCATCAACTTTCTCCATCTGTTTATCTGTCTGCCTGCCTGCCTGCCTGCCTGCCCGCCCGCCCGCCCGCCCGCCCGCCCGTCCGTCCTTCCGTCCGTATGTCTCCCTGTCTGTCTCCTGTCTTTTTCTATATGTCTCCCTGTATGTCTGTCTGTCTATCTATCTGTATGTCTGTCTCTGTCTGCCTATCTGTCTGTCTGTCTGTCTGTCTGTCTGTCTGTCTGTCTGTCTGTCTGTCAGTGTGTCTGTCTGTCTGTCTGTCTGTCTGTCTGTCTGTCTGTCTGTCTCTCACTCTCTTTCTCTCTTTCACACGTACATATTTAATAATCCTTAAAATACTAATGCAAATTAAAATAATATATTGAAGCGACGTCTATAAAATATTAAACTAATCGTTATTTTATTACGTAATGCGTAAATATTTCTCAGACTCATCACATTGCCAATGAAACGTGAGAAACTAACAGAGCTGTTTGATAAAACAACAACAGTTGCCCATATTTTATCTGTTCATTTATTAGTGTTGTCCTAAAACTCCATTTGCGCTCTCACAGTGCAATGCTATAATTTGCGTTCACCGTATAGAGACGTCGTTTGTGCTGCAATGTTACAGTGGTGGCATGGCGAGCGTTGACGACGCAGTTCACAATCTCGCTAGTGAATTAACAATCAGCGAAGAGAAAGCGAAAGCGATAGTAGCCAAAGTGAGCACAAGCAAGAACGGAGAGGCGATTAATGACGAACTAGTCGCGCTGTGGGAAGCCATCAAGGCCAAGTAAGTGCTGACGGATCAAAGGGAAACAGCTAAATTTATAACTGAAGTAAGCTGGCCGTCTCGCTTCCAGAAATGCGTGCGTGCGTGCGTGCGTGCATGTGTGTGTTTTATGTGTGTATGCATGTTTTCTTGTATAGATATGTATATACAGACATTTGTCAACATATATATATATATATATGTTGAAAAATTTATGTATATATATATATATATATATATATATATATATACGTAATGTATTGACATACTGTATGAGTATTGTAGTTACTCTCCGAGCTGTACTTATCCTATTTCAGAAAGGACAAGATGAAGCCGAAGTTCCAAGAGCATGACGCAGACGGCACAGGTCGCGTGACAACAGAAGAGGCCATGCAGGTTGCGTTGTCAATAGTCATAAC